>LPNX010404616.1:47038-105162 GCA_001517045.1 Pseudotsuga menziesii
CCCACTTAACAATTAGGTGCATGAATGTCACCTAGATCACCCCTGGAGTGCTCCAGTTCGCCTCCTTGACTGTAGGGAAGGCTAAGTTAGCCTCCTTGACTATAGGTAGGCGTGAGGATGACTGGGATGATGGTAATTAATGCTCCACTGATGTCAATTAAACTTAGGATAGTGGTTTAACTAGGCCAATTTGACCGAAAGAGTGTGTATGATGGTAAATGTCTCCAACAAGGGTGGAAACCCATCACGAAGTCCTCCATGAAGGAATGGCAACAAATTTCAACGATGTTCCCCTCCATGGAAATAAGGTGGACGATCAGTTGGCAAAATGGGTACAGAGAACCAAGGAGGTATCACAACAAAGGATTGGCGGGAAGTGACGGATGTGGCGGTACGTGCCAGATGTGAAAGTTTCGTATCCCAGGACATGCACAGTAATCATGATCGGAACCCATCGCTACAGCGGGTGGGCCCGGAATCCACATAAGGGCACGTGGTTGATGTAGAAGAGAGTGGGTGGCCATGTGAACGATGGTTGTTATTTAAATTCACACTGTGCCAAAATTCATTCACCATGTTTTTAAGAAGGTGGAGGCATGACCATGCAAAGAGATGATATGGGATTTTTGTGGAGGATTTATGATACCCATACCAAGGATGGTACGTTTTCTATCATGGATTTCACCGAGGAGATGATTTTAGGTTATGGGAAACTACTATTTAGGAGGGTGAGGTTTATGTATTTTTTTGAGACTAGCTGTATGAATGGTTATGTTTCTATAATCATCTTACTATGAGCTAGGATGATCTATTTTTTTTTAGAAGTTTCTGAGTGGCCAAAGGAATATGAGTTCGACGAGCCATAAGGGGGAGGGAAAACACATGGCCAACGAGAAGGATGAAGTCCATTGGGGGATGCAAGCCCAGTGCAAGGGGCTGTGGGAAGGTCGGATGTATGAGCTAGAACTTCCTGGGGAAATCCAACAACGGGTAAATGAGTCTAAGCAGAACTTGTGGGAAGAATTTGACAATGAGCTTTTGCAGGAAGAATGTCGCAAGATGGAGGATTATATTCTCGGCCCAGGCCATTGTGTTGGTCCAGTAAGTCAGTATGATAAAATAGTGGCATTGTTTTGGAGTATGAAGGACCTCATCGGCCGGGCCACCTCGGACAAAGTAGTGGGGGACGAGAAGCTTGGTCAGCTAGATCAATGGTGTGTTGATGTTGACTCCAACCTCAAGCAGCTAAAATTCAAAGTGGATCTCTTTCTGAAGTGGTTTGGTGTGTTGATTCCTCCAGCTCCTCTTGTGCAGTGGCTCCCTCATTTGTTACAGGAGGAATCCCGCGAGACAAGAAGGGGGGACATCCCTTATGTCTTGCTCTGATGGTGTAAGCTCTGTGGCTTTCTAGTATGTTGTATATTGATATTGGCCTACCTATGGTTTTACTTTTCTTGGCTAATAGTTATGTCTTGAGTCAAAATTAGACTTTGCTTAACTTGCAGAAAAGCTTGTTTAGGGAAAGATAGAGATAGTGAAAGAGGGTCATATCTCTTTTTGTATACCCAAATTGTAAGGCTGAGGGACTATTTTTGGAAGGTTCCTTGGACATATTTTGGTTGTGATAGTCAATGTAATGATCATAGTGCCAAGATAACTTAAGAATCTATGATTGTAACTTTTTCTTGATTTTAATACAATGATTGCTCTCTTACTTAAAAAGAAACATTCAAAGAAATCAAATAAATGAATGAAATCTACAAAATTAAAACATAGGTTACTTATCCAATTTCAAAGAAAAACTATTAATGTATTGAGATACCTTCATGTTACTAAGACCCTTTTGTGAGCAAGTTATCTATTGACATGAGTTAGATTTTATCTTTAACTGAATTAAACTAAAAGAAAATATGAAAAATAAATGAACTAAAAACCAAATTACCAATGCCCAAGATATAAAAAACCTATGGCATAAAATATAATTATAAACTCTGATAAAAGATTTACTAAATTAATCTAAAATAAACTTTAATTTATCCTTTAATCAGAATTAATGTAACCATTTTTAAGTCGATTATTTTTTTAATTTGGTTCGTTTTTTTGTTTGGGCGTAAGAACGCAACTTTTCAACCGTAGGTGTTAACCTTGAGAAGTACGTGTGCACAGAGTATAAAATGAACGAGAGGATCGACAGTCCACCGCTGGAATATCTTCAAATTTGTGACGCATCTTCGTCGATAATCATCAACGGTTAAAGGATTTAAGACAACAATGGCAGGCACACCTCCATTGCTATTATCCGACAGGCCAGTGGAGAGCTCACCAGCTACTCCCCCTCCCGACGTAGTGCAAAAATCAGATTCAAAGAGTGCCCCTCTAGGCCGCTTTGAAGGCTACGAAAAGAGACTTGAAATCGAGTTTTTCCCAAACGAAATTGCAGGCAATCTAGGGTTAAGGGCTCTTGATCGTTCACAGCTCGATGAAATAGCGGAAGCAGCCAAATGCGTAGTACTTTCTCATATATCAAACCAACACATGGACCTCTATCTCCTTTCGGAATCGAGCCTCATTATTTATCCATACAAATTCATCATCAAAACCTGTGGGAGAACACAGCTGTTGGGTGCAATTCCCGCTCTCTTCTCATACGCACATTCCACTTTTTCAATGAAAGCCAAGAACCTCAGATATACCCGCGGTTGTTTCATATTTCCTCAAGACCAACAATACCCTCACCGAAGCTTTGATGAAGAAACCAGGTATTTAAACAAATTCGTAGACCGTTATTTGTCATCATCGATTCCACAAGTCAATGTAATGCAGGGATGCTCGGATAGTAATAGCGATTGCTGGCATATTTATAATGCATCTGCAACATCTGATCTTGATCTTGATAATTGCCAACCTTCGTATACCATAGAAATCTGCATGACACAATTAGATCCTGAAAAAGCCTCCGTTTTCTACAAGAAAAACTGCGAGTNAACATATACAAAAGAAGAATCCTCATTCTTCTCTCGCCTTGTCCCCAAATGCCTCCACCATCCCCTCCTCAAAAATTTGTTATGTCCGGTTGTTAGTGCTGCCTTGGTTGTTTTCACTATACGTTTCATATATGGCCGATCCTCCCGTTCTCACTGATCCTCCAAAAATTATTATTGTTTTCTTAGTTGTTTTCATTCTACATTTCAAATATGGCCTACCCACCCGTTCTCCCGTTCTCACTGATATACTGATGATTAATATTCCTTTGTGTATCATCTTAACTGGTTTTGTATGTAAGAATAACTTTACTAAAGGAGAACCCAATATCCATAGAATTGGCTAGGAACACCTTGGCTATTTTACCAAATTTACACAAAACTAGAATCCTCATTAACAATGGACTTATGAAGCGGTCAGAGGTGTGTATCTCCATTAATATCCCAGAGCTGTTTAATAAATAGTATTCATTGCTTAATAATAAGTATTAATTATAAATATTATATAATATTGTATTTTAGTTTTTGCTAAATAGAGCATTACTAAGATTAAGTTATTGTAAGTAATTATTAATATATATGAATCTATTAAATCAATTCATGTAATATATCATGTAAATGTCTAAATATGTTAGTATGGTTTTTTATTATGGTGGTAGTGATTATCTAGGCATGGATGATTTAAATTTTTAATTATGCACCATGTGGTTGTGTTATAATGTCAATTATAGTGCTATAAAATGGTACAAGAAAGTCATGTAAAGTCTAGAGGGCCTATGACTCCACTCGAGGAGAAGATGAAAGGGGTCCTCTAAGCTATTATATACTCTATTGTCAAGTGTGAACCTTATAACTCATCCATTTGATGCCATCTAGGTAACCATAGTGTTTGACAAAGCTAGAAATATCTACCAATAGAGGTCTTCTACTTTTGTATGATTGATAAGTCATCAATTAAGGTTACATGTGGTTCTCCAACAACATATAACATGTTGGTCTCCTTCTATGCACACATTGGAAGAACTTGACAAATGGATTTCCCAACAAAATAAGATTAATAAACTAAACAAAAGATAAATAATAATATATATAAGACCAAAACAACAACATAAATCATTAGTAAATAGTATTACATATTATTGTGTGATTTGTTATCTAACATAACATTTTAACATTTTAAGAATAATCATTGTTTGTAAATGAGGATTAATCACTCAATTTACAAGTTGGAATGATGATTAATATCACTCATTTTACAAAAGGATATGAAACATAATTAAATATGTGCACTTTTTCAATTATATTGAAATACCTTGAAACTTTCACTCCTTTGTGAGGCTTAGCCCTACATGTTTAAACTTTTAAACCATACATAACATCAACATTTGTAGGGATGTTGTTATGTTTGGAAAAATGTCTTCCTCTACATCTAGAATTAGATATCCGCCTTCCTCTTCCATGACTTATGGATCGATGTGCTACAAATGCACCTTCTAATGATGTGTTTGATCTACCGATTCTATGTTCATGATTGATGAATGAGGATCGAAACTCATCAATAGTAAAGTTTCTCAAATCTTTGTTTTCTTCCAAAGTCACAATCAAAGATTCAAATTTTAGGGGAATACTTCTAAGAACCTCTTCAACAATCCTTTTGTCCTCTATATTATCTCCATAACATTTCATTTGATTTATCAGACCGATAGCTTGAGTATAAAATGATTCCCCTGAATATGTATCTCTCATTGACATAGATTCAAAATATCTTCTAAGAATCTACAATTTAGTAGTCTTTACCTTTTCCAAACCTTCATAAGACATTTCTAGTGTAAACCATGCCTCAACAATGTTTGTTGCTGCTACTCCTCGGAGTACGCTTTCATGCATTGCTCGCCATTAGGAGAGTTTTGAGGAAAAAAGTGGGCCTCAAATAAAAAATTATACAATTAAAATTCACTTTAAAAGAACTAAAAGGATTCAATATGATAATGTCAACCATACGGGTAAAATTCCTAAAGAAATGGAGGGAAAATGAAAAACTACTTTTTGTTATCATACTTTTGACATATCTCCTTATTTCTTCACCCAAATTTTGAGTTTCGGGACTCGTTGGATGTGTAATTTATCCAACCCATACCTACATTGCATATTTATGAGGTACCCACGACACCCAAAAAAGAAAGTTTCAATAAAAAAAATGTATGTTAATATTAAAATACATTTTTTATTTAAATTTTCATTTTTGGGTGTCGTGGCTACCTCATAAATACACGGCCCAGTGTGGGTATGGGTTGGATGATGAATTAAATTACTCATCCAACAAGTCCCTATACTCAAAATCCTAGTGAACCGATAAGAAGATATGTCAAAAATACGATAGAAAAATGTATTTTTTCTTTTCTCCTCTCCAAAATTTAGAACTTTTATATTATTATTATAAATCTTATTTTATTATTTCCCTTATGAGGCCCAATTTAGACCTCAAACCTCCCCTAATGTCTATGCAAAATATATCATTTCCATTTTTCTTCATGTGCTCCCTTAAGGCATCCTTCCGAGCTTGTCTCAGAGCATTATATGCTTCCTGATATGCTCATTATACATAACCATTTTGGATTATTTCCCATACATATTGACCTATGAACATAGCCTTCATGGTTAGAGACAAATATTCATAATTCTTTCCTAAGAAAATTGGAGTTTGAAGACTTGACATTTGTGCACTAAAAATGGATTCCATTTTTTTTTTTTTTCTAAATTACCCCCATTTTTTAATATAGTTTCTACTCTTTGTAAACCCACACTCATACCAAATCCATGAAAAAACTGTAACAATTAAACTTACTTTAGATGAGCTGCGCACTAAATATTTTCCTTCGTTTCTATTTTGGAAGTTTGACACAATTATTTCACGAAAATCCCAACTTTTCTTCGACAAGATTACTTTCTTTTTTTTTCACCAAATTAACTTCAACAAGATTTTACTTCGAGGGTTTTAAATTTGACAAGATTTGACTCAAACAGGATTTATCTTTGACAAGTTTAGCTCGACCAAATTAACTTCGACGGGTTTTCACTTTGACAGGAATTATCTTCCACAAATTTTGGCATGTGACTTAAATGGACTTTAAATTAAAAAAAACTCAACTTTTAATTTAACTTCGACAGACCTTTTACAAAATTACGTTGACGACCTTTTAACCGCGAAAACTTATATTGTTAAAATTTTATATTGGTATATAAAATATATCATTCCCTTCGATGTGAAAGACACCTTTTTATCTCCATATAGGTTAAGATACTTCGACATGAATCCACTTCAACAAGTCCTCACAATTTCAAATAACTAAAATATTAAATTGAGATTTGTGTCAAAGATACTTTGTTGTTAAAACTAAACTTTTACCCTGTAAAATATGAAAGATTCATTATTTATTTCTATTGGATCTTATCCCTCCTCCAAGGATCTTAACCCAAGTTTAGTCCCTCCTTTTCACCTGAACAATGCCCAATATATCGGTCCAAAGGAGAAGATCTCAGTCAGCAGAACATGTGACACAGACGTAGTCTCACCCGGGATATCTCTCCTGAATGGGTAACTTCCATAACCACGTTTCTATAGTTGGGTGGGGGGATTTCTGGTACCTTGGCCCTTTACCAAGGTTCTCAAAAAAGTCAGTGGGTGGATTATTTATGTGCATTGTGAACATTTAGACTGCGAAACACTTCTCTTATCCAACTTATTATACCAACAATATCTATCTAGCATGATCATATTCAACTGATAAAATGCAAGTTATACACATCTATTCAATAATAATCAAATCTATAACCATTCATTAAGGGCAACAATTACACAAATAACTCAAAGACATTCATCATTCAAAAATATTCACGGAATATAACGTGGAAACCCGTCCACGAAAAAACCACAAAGATGCTCTTCATATGGCATGAGGAAATATATGCACCTTTCGTATGTGCACTAAGTTGCAGCCACTTTTATATATCTTCTTCACTATCTTTACATACTTTTACTCTATTCTCTTCGATCTTCTCTCTTCTCTCTTCCTACTTAGCTCTACTAATCATCTGCACATAGCCTGGATCAACTCAACCCTTCCTACTCTTATGAGCACTCAACTGCAGATCCTTCAACTTGTATGTACTTAGCAATACTAACAGACAACAATACAGAGCTATAAATAGTACAAAAGATAAAATGAGAGTTTAACTAGAGTCTACTAACGTGTAATGTGTAACCCGCATACATATTGGGTTCTTTCTTTAATAGACTTATTATAGAATCATTACAAACTTTTTATAGACCCATTACAAACTTGTTGCCTATATTTTTCTCGGCTAAATTCCTATATCTAGCCAACAATTTGTCTTTCATATTCTAGTAACACCTAACGGGAGGCACCAATGACCTGACTTACAAAGATACCTTCATACATGCGATCCTTGCTAGTTTTAGCCGAACTCGTACCCACGATATTTAAGGTCTGTCACTTTCTAACCATTACACCTTGTTGTCATTTTCCAGTCATTATGCTACTTGCACGCCTTTTGATACTATCATTCTGTTGCACCTTCCCTTATCGCACTCCTTCCTTATGTTGTGGCTTCCTCTTCTCGCACAACTTCCTCTTTTGTTGCACCTCATTCTTCTTCTTCCATCCTTTTGTTAAGAATCCATATGTGCTAAGCTAGATCATCAGTACTCAATTTCAATTTCATAACAAAATAATATAAACAGGATCACTGAAAGAAACAGTATCACAAGATCAACACAGATTTATACTGGGAAAACCTTAAAGGGAAAAGCCCAGCAGAATATTCCTCAATATAGATGATCAAAAGATAAAAGGTAAAACCCCAAACTAATCCTTCTCCTCCTTGTAGCTATTGCTTCTCTCTCTCTTATGTGCTACACAAGTGAGTGTGAGTGTGTAGAAGTGAGAGGAGCCTCACTTCTATTTATATTCATCTGTTCACTTGATTTTCCACTCAACAAGTCGGCCCCACTTGAATTGATTGGGTCGAATTCTCTCTGAGGACAAAACAACTTAATAATATACTAACCAAGGTGCTAATGACCCGACTTACAATGGAGGGTGTTTCCCCATGACTTTCAATGGTTCTCTCGATAGGATCACCGGGGTACACTAAAATAAAAATGATTCTCCCGATAGGAACATCGGGGTAATAAGTAAATACACTTCAAAGTTGCAATAATTCAACACTCCCCCTTAACAAGAAGGGTATTCTACAACAACAACATCAACAGTAAGAGAAGGAGAGAGAGCATCTTCAACATCATCAGGGTGATACATCTATATATCATTAGAATGTTTTTCAACATCTTTGACATATAGTCTTCATCTTCCACTTCAACGAAAACAACATCATCATCAGCATTTTATTCTTCATCAATCGGCATCATCATCATCAATAATACTTTTATCTTTCGATCCGCAACATCATCATCATAATCATACTCACATTCTCTACAATCAAAGTCACCAGATACAATTACGGGATAATCACTCCCTATCACTTTAGGACTAAGTCCAAGGATGATGCAATCCTACCACATTCTCGAGTACCAAGGTCACCAGATCTGTTCTGAACAAAATTTCAAGGATGATACAATCCTACCACATTCTCGAGTACCGAAGTCACAAGATTCGTTCTGAACAAAAGTTCAAGGATGATACAATCGTACCACGTTCTCAAGTACCGAAGTCACTGGATCCATTCTGAACAAAAGTTCAAGGTCGATACAATCCTACAACATTCTCAAGTACAGAAGTCACTCGATCCATTCTAAATAAAATTTCAAGGATGATATAATCCTACCATGTTCTCAAGTACCGAAGTAACCAGATCGGTTTTGAACAAAAGATCAAGGATGATACAATCCCACTTCATTCTCGAAGACCGAAGTCATTGGATCACTTTAGGGAAAGTACCCATGGATGATACAATCCCACTTCATTCTCGAAGACCGAAGTCACCGGATCACTTTAGGCCAAGTTCCCAAGGATGATACAATCCTACTTCAACATCAATGCTCCCCCTTTTGAGCAAGGTATTTCCGGACAACACCAAGCTTGTCTCGAAAGTGTTCAAACTTTGTCTGAGACAGAGGCTCCATCAACACATCAGCAACTTTCTCATTAGTACTCACATACTGAATCTTTATGGCTCCCTTCTGTATCATATATCGAATGTAGAAATACGAAATTTCTATGTGCTTCGATCTATCATGGAACATTGGGTTCTCTGAAATATTTATACAACTTTGGTTATCACATAGAATCATGGTGGTATCCAACTCCAGGTTGAATAAACCCGACATTAGCTTCCAAATCCATATGGATTCAGAAGTATCATAGCAAGTTGCTATATATTTTGCCTCAACAGTGCTAAGAGAGACATTGGATTGTTTTCTGCTAAAACATGAAATCATAGTAGACCCTAGACTATAACATCCAATGGATGTGCTTCTTCTATCTGAGACACTTCCATCCCAATATGTAATCATGGTTTCCATTATAGTATAGACCAAAGTCTATAGTTCCTTCCAAATATCTCATCACATGTTTTGCAGCTACCAGGTGAACACATCTAGGTTGAACTAGATACTGACTCAAGGTGTTCATAGCAAAACAAATGTCTGGTTTGGTATTTTTTAGATATATCAACAACCCAATAATCTGTCTGTATTGATTCACATCTACTAGCTTTGAGGAGTCGTCAGCTAATAGCTTCATGTTGGAATCCATGGGTGTGGCCATGGATTTGCATTCCAACATATCGAATCTTTTAAATATCTCTACTTCATACTTTCCCTGGTTGAGAAAGATTCATTTTGAATTTGGAAATACTTCCAAACCTAGGAAATAATGTATTAACCCAAGGTGTTTGATCTCAAATTCTTCAGCGAGCTTCTTCTTGCATTCTACAACCTGTTTCTCATTCCCTGTCAGAAATAAATCATCCACATATAGTAATAGTATGACATGTTCATCTTCTATAATCTTGTAGGAAAGGTTAGGATCGGCTTTACTCTTGGTAAAGTCCAAGCTTGTTAGGAAACTATCTATCCTTCCATACCAAGCTCTAGGAGCTTGCTTAAGGCCATACAGGGCCTTCTTCAATTTGCATACATGAGTCATTATGTCTTCAAATTCAAATCTGTGTGGTTGTTCTATGTATACTTATTCTTCAATCACACCATTCAGGAAGGTTGTCTTCACATCCATCCGGTGTAAGTCCCACGTCATCATGGATGCAAGTGCCATGGTAGCTCTACTCGAAGTATACCGTGTTGTTGGTGCAAATGTTTCTTCATAATCAATTCCCTCTTTCTAAGAGAAACCTCCATCCACAAATATTTCCTTGTACTTCTCTATACTTTCATTAGCTGCATGATTTATCTTGTAGATCCATTTGGAGGATACTACACTCTTGCCTTCCAGTTTGGAAACTATATCCCAAACATCATTTTTCATTATGGATGGATACTCTTTCGTCATTGCTTCTACCCATTCTTTCTTCTGTACAACTTCTTCATAGTTTGTGGGTTCTTGATCTACAAGATCACACATCAAGGCTACATAGTTGGAAAATGTCTTGGGCTTCTTGCTTATGCTTGTGGAGGCTTCAGGAGCTCCATATATTTTTGCTTCTTTTATAAATTCTCTTGCCCAAGGACGATTTATTTTCTGTGATATCTCCATCATAGGAGGTTCTTGTGGTTTTGTCATATCACTATCTTCAGGTGCTTCATATTCAGGGAGGAATGCAGCCTCTAAATTTTTGGGAGGTGCATCTTCCTCATACATTTTTTCATGTTGCACTTTCTGTATTTCTTGAGAGCTACTTCTTCATTGAATGATACATCTCTACTTATTTCCATGTGATGGAATCCAGGAATGTAAATTCTAAATGCCTTTGACACTTCACAGTATCCAACAAATGTCCCCTTCTTTCCAAATGAGTCCAACTTGGTTCTTTTCTCTTTCAGTATATGAACATATAATGGACAACCAAATATCTTGAGGTGACCTACCTCAGGATTCTTTCCCGTGAAAATATCTTCTGGTGTCTTGAATCCAAGAGCATTATGAGATATTCTATTATGTACATAAACAATAGTTCTTGATGCTTCTGCCCATAGATGCATTGGAAGATATTGATAATATATCATTGTCTTCATTGCTTCCAGGATGGTTCTATTCTTTTTTTCCGCAATACCATTTTGTTGAGGATTGTAGGGAGTAGTTAGTTCCCTCTTGATTCCAGCATCTTTACAAAAAGCTTCAAACTCTTTAGAAGTGTACTCTCCTCCATTTTCTGATCGGAGTGTGTTTATCTTCTTGTCTGAAAGATTCTTTATCAAGGCTTTGAATTCCTTGAATTCTCAAACACCTCTCTCTTTTCTTTCAAGAAGTAAATCCATGTCTTTCTTGAATAGTCATCAATAAAGGTAATATAATATTCAAAACCACTCAAAGATGTGGGGGACATTGGACCACATACATATGAGTGAATCAACTCCAACGTACCTTTGGTTTTTGTTTTACTCTTCGAAAATGGATTCTTCATATTCTTCCCTTTCGCACATCCTTTGGAGATGCCTTCATGGTTGATCTTCAAGTCTGGTAATCCTCTCACTACCTTGTTCACACAATGTAGTGCTTTGTAATTGATGTGGGAAATCCTTCTATGCCACAGTTCGCTATGGTTAGTGGACTCATAAACAAGGGTTGTTTCTGATTGTCCCTTGAGTTTATACAGGCCTCCTTCTTCTTCATCGATTACAACTGCATCTTCAATTGATTTTCCTTTGGGCCACATGAGTACTTGGCCATCTATAAATGCAATTCTTAATCCTTTCTTTGCTAAAGCTGATATAGAAAGTAAATTCTTCTTTAGAATTGGTACATATATAAATTCCTTCATCTTTAGGGGATTTCCAGAATCAAGCTTGTAGCTTGTTTCACTGATTCCTTTGATTGGATATTGATAGTCATCTCCTAGAGATACCTTCTAAGGAGAGTTTTTTCTTCAAGTTTGGACAGAGTTTTCTTTTGTCCTGTCATGTTATTTGAAGCACCACTATCAATAAGCTAATTCTTACCATTAGATAAGACAACAACAACCATAGCTTTACCGTGCAACAAATCTTGTGATATAAAACATAATAAAAAATATTATATAGGTGGATCCGAGTCATATGGTTTCACAACTATTTTAGGATCTTAGGGTTAACAACCATAGATTTTTTGAAACAAACCACACAATGTGGTTAATACACTTGGACATAATTGAAAAACACGAAAATAAAGTAAACGCATAAGCAATTCAAGAAATCAAATATTTAAAGTATCACACCATTAATGTGGAAAATAAATACACCATTCTTGTATTTAATGAAGAAACCATCAACTCATTCTTATGGAAAAGAAATATGTCATGTTTGTATTTAATGAATAAATCTAACTACAAGATAAAATTGTGATAAAATTACACAAATAAAATGAATAACCACCATGATTTTATGGAGTGAGCTCTTTCTCCTGAGAATTAGTGGCCATGAATTAAACTAAATGGAATAAATTCATAAAACACAATAAAATTACAAACTTACAATCCCTAAGGGAAAATGGTAAAAAAATGTATTACCTCTATCACGAATTGGAGTTTTTATCCAAGATTTCTCTCCTTTGGAATGTATAAGTAACTCTTATTATTCCCTGCAAACATGGAATTATGTTTTCGATTGGTTTTTGGTATTCGAGCTACATTAATCCCAATTTTTGATGTTAAAATTTTATTCATAAATTAAAAAAATTTCCTATGTTTCCTGCCTCTACCCTCTTATTGTGCAAAAACATTTTTATTTTGCTTGATCCTCACACCAACTAACAATACCTGCACCCTACACCAACTACTGCTCTAACAATTCTGATTGTCGATGCTAACCCAGTTGCTCACCCTCACATCGAAGAAGGATTTGTTTTACTTTTTGCCATCTATATGAGCCATGCAAAAGATAGAGGTTACCCTCTCCATCTATGCGAGCCATGCAAAGGTGAGAAATGTTATTTAATCTAATTAACTCTACCTACTGTCGACTGAGTTTTGGCTAGACTGCTTTGAGTCCGGGCATCCAGTGATTCACAACCTAGGAATCAATCATAGGTAAATGTCCTGATGAAATTGTATAGTTCAGTAAATATCAAATCCGTCGGTGTCTTAGGAACATGGCCTGGACTTCCCAATACCAACACCCAAATTGACCAGGTGCAGGGATTGATCCGCAATGGAGAATACTCCACAAGGAATTTGACGTCTTGTTTGGTTATCTTTTCGTTTTCAGGCAAGGATTATGGTTTCTACCTTCTGCAACAAGGAGGAGCCAAAGTATAAATATAGCAACGGAGTTCTAGTTTTTTTTTACAATTCTACATTTAATGTATGTTTTCCTCTTAAAAATTGAGCGTTGGTAATTGCAGGGTCTCACACTGCTTGTACAATCGGTGAAGAAGCAGGTCTCTGCTGATTTAATGGGCTTATACAATATGGGTTTCAGAAGGAACTTATGCAATATGGGTTTTAGGCTGTTTGCAGTAACAAATATGGCTCCTATGGGATGCTTTCCGGCTATTACAGTAAGTTGCAATGCTACACCATTTTTTTTTATGTTATTGAGAATTGTAGGAAATGGGTCGACCGGTCTTACAATATCAATATCTCTTTCTTTCTTTTGTGTTAAAACTACTTTTCGAGGCTTTTTATTATAATATTAGGATTTAGTTGCAGTAAATATGTATATTAACTTAGAATGGCTCCTGTTAATTGTGGCTCCTGGTAATTGTGTTTGTTATATTATCAATTATTATTTTTATATATCTTAATAATTTTGGCCTCGAATACTGTATAATGTGTTTATTAGAATATCGATTATTTAGGAATTTGTTGGTAATTGTGTTTTTTGAATGTTATCCAAAGGACGGTGGGTTGCAGGCATAGTTGTTGTTGTACAATAGTTCCATTGGACATGAAAAAAGTGTTTAGCAAAATCTATTTGTATGCATTTTGGAAGATTTAGATAAAAGTTGCATGTTAGAACACTATTTTCTTATTATTAAATGTGGAAGCTGATTGTTTTTTGTAATATCCCTTATATGATGTACAGATAAGAATATCAACTTGCTGCAATTTTTTTAAATTAAAAATTCTAAAATTCAATTAATTCACACAAAGCCATCTCGGACTGGGCAAATCAAGGATTTCTTCTGGGAAATTTTGCAAGCAAAAGGAGTGAGCAGTGGGAAGAAACCAAAGATATTTAAGAAATAGAATTTCCTCTTCCCTAACACATTTATATCTAATTCCATTTAGGGTTTAGAGTCCACTCTGCAGAAACCTACTGCCACACTTCTCGGTAGTCAAACCGTGAAACTAGGAAGAGCAGTTCGGTATGTTTTAACTAGGGGATTCTGGAAACTTGCAGAGGGTTGTTACAGAATTAATTTAACATAATAAATATTTTTGAACATTTTTCATAAGTTCTGGAAATTTTTGAGTAGTTTCATAGAAATGTTGGGTTTTTCGACAATTTTGGCCTAGTTAAACCCAGAGCAGTGGAGGATCCAAAAATGTCTTACAGTCCAAAATAAAATGGTTCTAGAGGTATGTAAGAAGAGGTGGGTCTATCATTGACCCACAGGAACTAACGGGGCTCATTTTGAGTTAGCAGAACTCATTTTACATCAAATTTGGCAAGACTAGTCATTGAAAGCTAGCAATCTAGATAGGGTCTAAATTTAAGCAGTTAATTCATGTAAAATTAATTTCTGAGATACATATGAATTATGACAGAGATAAATAAAATCCCACTGAACATATAAAATATCTTCATACAATCCCCCAACCTTGAATATTTCTCATAGCACTCAGATTCATCAATTTTCACCCATACATTGATAAAATAAGCTTTTTTGAGGAAACTAAAGAAAAAATTCTTTATGGACAGATATGTTTCGAATTGATATAGATAAATTATAGATTAATATTCTGCTACAGATCATAAATCCTATACTAAACTGACCATTATATGGAGACTCCGAAATAAGGGGCAGGAGGCCCAGAACATGACAGGTAAAAGCAGATGTGACCATAGGTGAAGCTTGGGCTTCACTGGATCTCAACTTAAATGTGATGGAGGATGAAAATAACTATTATCATACTTCAATGGCTTCAATGTAGTGCTCCATACCTACAATAGAAAAGAAAGGGAGATGGAAGAGAAGGGAGGAGGGGTTTGGGGATCATCACCCAATGGTCTGAGGCACAACACTCAGAGAGTATGCTCACATAGCATAACCACAATATCAAATCATCCAAACTGAATCAATGGGATCAAATTCACCTTTTATAGAATTTTGGATGACCTGCCTAGTAAGTTGAGGCCAATGGTGACTTGTGAGAGCAAGTCGACTCCATGGGTGACCTAACCCTAACCACAAGAGTGCCCCCTTAAGGAAATAGGCAAGTAGGACCATGTGAAATTGTTTCCAAGTCCAAATCATCCTTCACAATTAGAAACTGCACCATCCCTTAGTCAAAATATGCCTCTTTTGAGTTATGATAGCTTTCTGCTTTTCCTGGGTCATAAGGAAACTTTTTCTCTTACAGATTTTCTGAGATCCATAAGAGGAAACTATGCCCTCCCCTTTGAAATACTTTCCTACTTTTACCTCTGTCTATTTTTTACTGCTTTAAGGCAACTTCCATTTATTCTCCTATTTGCTTTTGTCATGGACTTTCTTATTTTTACTAAGGAAAGTTGACTAGCTTTCTCCATTGTGCCTTCCTGACATGGAAACCTTAATTCCACATCATTATTGTGCATAATAAATAAAATTGATGAGATAAAATTAAATATACTCCTTAAAACAATTATTAGCAAAATTTATCCTATGAGGAATAATTAATATCAATTTTGATCCCGTATGAACTTAGCATGGTCAACACTTTTTAATTGTCAATTTGAGGGGACATGACAATCCTCCCCTCCAAAGTCTACTTGTCCTCAAGCAGAAGCACTCCAGAGTGCTGCAAATTTTTTCATCATGTAGGAGAAATGGAGCATGAATCCATTTTTTGAAAAGGTTTACTTTCTCCATCAATCCATCCTATAAAGTTTCTCCAAAACAAGCAATGCCAGGGTCCAATTGCTTGCATTGCACCCCCTTTAGTGAGAATGCCTTCCCACACAACTTATCAGGTGAATTTATTCCTTGATCCCATTTCCTCAACTATAAGTATCCAAACATTAGAGTCCACCATACAAATTTATCATCATAGGAAATGACATTCATGTTGTGGAAATCATACCACTGCATTGAAAACTGGAAATTCTCAATGCAAAGTTGGAAATCTGTCAGAATTCCCCACCCAACATAAATTTCCTTATGTGTTTGATTCACATTGGCATTGAATCTCATAATTATGTTGCTACAAATACATAGGTGTGAATCCCATGTCCAAATCCAATGAGTATAGGCATCATTCAAGCAACAAGGATGCTCAAATTGCTCATAATAAGATGATGCATCACAATTATCTCCACAAATGCAAGGAGGAAAAATAAATCAGTGTCCCATCATCTAATCTGAGAGGGTACTGACACTCCAACCAAAAGTTCCATGTGAACACTTTCAATGGATCAAATCTCTGCCACTGGTCATAAGGTACAAGAATCCATCCAACTGTGTGTATTTCCTCCACCAAGACCATTTGATGCAAGATGTTTTTCTCATCAATTCCTCTTGACAGTTTGATTGCTCAGATGCCTTCCACTGCTCATGAGCAGAAATTTTTCTGCAAGAAGACTCCATGTGTGACATGTAATATTCCACCCAATCCACATGTGGTTGAATGGAAGAAAGTGACAGCAATATGTTCCTATGTGGCTTATGTGAGGGTGATTGTGCATTCCACAAGTCATCACAAACACCTAGGAAAGCCTCTAGCTCTTCCTATAGCATCACCAAGGAAAATTCCTTCTCCCAAATTTAATTCTCTCTTGATGAGGTTGAAATAGAAGTATGGGTAGAACTGTGAATCATATCTCTACAATACTTATCCACCCAACTTATGGCTGCCGCATCTTCACTCTCATATGAATCTCCCATGGGGAAGAGATTCTTTTCAGGAAACAATTCCAATTTTTTCTGGAAAAGACCAAGTTCTTGGTTCTCATCAAACTTGTCTGTATAGTCCTCAAGCACAAAAAAATCAGAATGCACCTCATGTGCATGTGTATGGAATGTATCCAATTGCTGAAAATTAAATCCTTGTGGCTTCCCACATGCCAAGGCAATGTCAATTACAACAAAAAATTTATTGCAGAAATTAAATTCTTCATCCCCCACCTTCTTCACTTTAAAGGTGTCTCTATCCACCCAATGAATGGATGAATAAGGAATTTTATTAGCTGATCCATAAGTAATGTGATTATCCATATTTATTGTACAGAATAACACTTCATCCTTCCTCTCAACCTCAATGAGTGCTTGGCTAATATTCTCTTTCTCGTATCTTTTTTCAAGCACCTGCAAATCTAAGTGCATCTCATGATCCACCATCTCACAAGATTCCTCCGTCTATTCAAGAATGCAACCATCCTTATGAATATGGATGAATGGTGTGTAGGAGGGTAGGTAATACCTTTTCAACTTCTCATGAATTTTCTCTATCTCCATCTTGGATTCTTGGAGTGCACATTGAGTGCTCTTCAAGGAATCTTGGGTGGTCAATAAATCTTGTGTGATCTTGCAAATTTCTTCTCCATCCTTAAAGGATTCTCCATGCAACACATCAGCAAGCTCAATCAAATCATCTCTATCAGAAAGCAATTTTAAGAATTATCCTTCTATTGTAGACAATTCCTTCTGCATCTCCTACTTGGATTCAAAAGAAGATTGATCTTCCAATGAAGCAGCTATCCAACACTGGTGTGCCACTGAATAATGTGCGTCGTGGAGAAGGTGTAAATCATTTTGAATATTCTTTTCATCCATTTTCAAAGGCCAAGGAAATGAGTGGGGATATTGAGGAAAATCACCCCCTTCTTCTTTCCTACAATTTTCTTGTTGTGACTTGTACTTCTGTTTATGAATCTTTCTTTCTGCTTTCCCACCTGCAAGACTAGATGGCTCATAGATCTCCACAATGGTGATAGTGGGATTGGGACTCTCAATGAGTTCAAGGCTCTCCTCTGATGTGGAAGCAACTTCATCATGCTACAAGAGAGTCCAAAATTCATAACTTTTTGAATCCCTTTGCACCAGATTTTTCTCCTTCAGATTTCCTAGTTCACACCTGGCTGGTGGGGGATTGCCTTCCACTTCATTGGGAGATTACAATAATGAATTTAGATCTGATATTTATTCTTCTTTTGGATCTGATCCAAAATATTCCTTCACCATATTATCATCATTGACAATATCACCCTTCTTTTTATTAATTGTGTGATCACCAACAGGGAAAATATGACTGAATTTATCTCCCTCACGATTGGCCTTCCTTTTGTAGTCCTCAAATTAAAATGAAATATTTTTATCTTTACATGGATCAGATGGTTGCAGGTGTATAGGGCTACTACAAAAATTAGAACTTTTATTATCCATGTTCTTAAAATTACCATCTTCCTGTGCGGATACTATGGTGGCTTGCTCTTCCACCAAAATTTATGCCTCACACCCAAGTGTTGTGGCCTTGTTTTCATCTTCATTATGTGGCTCAGAAGGTGACTGTCAATCTGATTTGTGTACCTCTTTTGGATCTGATCTAGAATATGTCTCACCACCCATACATGAGCTAGAACCTTGAGCAGTGATCTAGAGATCACCCACCAGGAAACTTGAATTGCATTCCTTTTCAACCTCTTCTCTTATGCAACCACCTTGTGGTTATTTGTACTTCACCTCTTGGACCTCTGTCTCCACTTTGTTTCTCTTCTTATTAAAGGAACTTAAAGCTACTTAATCTTTAGTGGTACTCAAGTGACAATATTTAGAATATCTATTTGAAGAAAAACCAAACAAACTCTTAAATATCGAACATGCTGATGGCTTGGAGGAATCTTCACCTTTGGTTATGTCTTCTTCTTCTTTTCTGAGAGAGTTGGAACAACTTGGTTCCTCTCTGGATAGCTTTCTACTGTTGAAATAATGCTCATAATCATGCTTGGTCTAGAATCCATACTTGAAATAAATATAATCTCTAAAAAAAAGGTTTTCACAAATATTCCTACCCAAATCTAGATAGTCCTCATAGCAGTGAGACATGTTCTCACATGCCTTAATAATCTCTGTCAAGTTTTTCTTAACCATTGGAGAATCAGATCTAATATCTTCCCCTTCTGGTGTACAATATTTTTCATCATATTTATTTTTTTGTAGGCCTCCATCAACATAGAGGACTTCTTCTTTTTCATATTTTCTGCAGTATTCTTCATACTGCTCATCATAGTCATCCCCATTGTATGACATGGCTGCAAATTTATTCCCACAAGATGATCCAAGGAAAGAGATCTGATACCACTGTAATATCCCTTATATGATTTACAGATAAGAATACTAACTTGCTTCAATTTTTTTAAATTAAAAATTCTAAAATTGAATTAATTCACACAAAGCCTTCTCGGACTGGGCAAATCAGGGATTTCTTCTAGGAAATTTTGCAAGCAAAAGGAGTGAGTAGTGGGCAGAAACCAAAGATAGTTAAGACATAGAATTTCCTCTTCCCTAACACATTTATATCTGATTCCATTTAGGGTTCAGAGTCCACTCCACGGGAACCTACTACCATGCTTCTCGGTAGTCAAATCGTGAAACTAGGAAGAGTAGTTCGGTATGTTTCAACCAGGGGCTTCTGGAAACTTGCAGAGGGTTGTTACAGAAGTAATTTAACATAATAAATAGTTTTGGACAGTTCTAATAAGTTTTGGAAAGTTCTGAGTAGTTTTGGAGAAATGTTGGTTTTTTCGACAATTTTGGCCTAGTTAAACCCGACACAGTGGATGATCCAAAAATCCATTATGTTCCCAAATAAAAATGGTTTTGGAGGTATGTAAGGGAATTTTTGTATGTGAGTGACCCATAGCAACTAATGGGGCTCAGTTTGAGTTAGTAGAACTCATTTTACATCAAATTTGGCAAGACTAGTCATTGAAAGCTAGAAATCTAGCTAGGGTCTAAATGTAAGCAGTTAATTCATGTAAAATTAATTTATGAGATACATATGAATTATGAAAAAGATAAATAAAATCCCATTGAACATATAAAATCTCTTCATACAGTCGCCCAACCTTGCATATTTCTCATAGGACTCAGATTCATCAATTTCCCCCCATACATTGATAAAATAAGCTTTTTTGAGGAAACTGGAGACATAATTCTTTTGGAAAGATATGTTCCAACCTGATATAGATAAATTTCATATTAATATGATGCTATAAATCATAAATCATATAATAAAATGACCATTACAGGGAGACTCCAAAATAAGGGGCAGGAGGCCCAGAACATGACCGGCAAAAGTGGTTGTGAACATAGGTGAAGCATGGGCTTCACTGGATCTCAACCTGAACATGATGGAGGATGAAAATAACTCTAATCATACTTCAATGGCTGCAATGTAGCACTCCATACGTGCAAGAGAAGAGAAAGGGAAATGGAAGAGAAGGGAGGAGGGCTTTGGGGATCATCACCCAATGGTGTGAGGCACAACACTCAGAGAGTATGCTCACATAGCATACCCACAATATCAGATCATCCAAACTAAAAAAAATGGGATCAAATTCACTTTTTATAGAATTTTGGATGACCTACTTAGTAAGTTGAATCCAATGGTGACCTGTGTGAGCAAGTCAGCTCCATCGGTGACCTAACCCTAGCCACAAAAGTACTCCCTTTAGGCAATTAGGAAAGTAGGACCATGTGGAATTGTTTCTAAGTCCAAATTATCCTTCACAATTAGAAATTGCACCCTCCCTTAGTCAAAAGATGCCTCTTTTGAGTTATGACAACTTTGTGCTTTTCCTGGGTCATAAGGAAACTTTTTCTTTCCTTCAAAACTTTCCTACTTTTCTCTTAAATCTTTTCTGAGATCCATAAGAGGAAACTGTGCCATCTCCTTTGAAATAATTTCTTGCTTTTACCTATGTCTGCTTTTTACTGCTTTTAGGCAACTTCTATTTATTCTCCTATTTGCTTTTGTCATGGACTTTCTTAATTTTACTAAGGAAGGTTGACTAGCTTTCTCCATTGTGCCCTCCTGACATGGAAGCCTTAATTCCACATCATTATTGTGCATAATAAATAAAATTGCTGAGATAAAATTAAATAAATTCCTTAAAATAATTATTAGCAAAATTTATCCTATGAGGAATAATTATTATCAAATTTGAGCCCCTAGGAACTTAGCATGGTCAACACTTTTTAATTGTCAATTTGAGGGGACATGACATTATTTCTAGTGAAATGAAAATACAATGGATTCAAATTTGTGGAACGTGATAATGTTAACACTATTTTTCTTCCAGCATTCTAATTAATACATTTCACTATGAATGAAATTCATAGCATTTACATGAAATCGTTTATGCGATAAGAATAAGGAAGTGCAGCTCATTTTGTTGGAAAAAGTAATTACTCGCAGATCCGTACCTAACTCTTAGCCGACTCTGTTAGAGTCTGCATCAGTCAAGATATTGTCGGTCAGTCTGACAAGAACGAAGAGTCCATGATTCAGCAATGTAAACCAGTTGAATTTATTTCTGAAACTAAGTTGTTAGGTAGATAGTTATTACAATCTTTAATGAAGAATCAGTCAATTCATGTAGAAGCAATTTTCATGTTTCCTATAAATAGAAGAAGAAAATTGTAAATCAAGTTAGACAGTGGAGGAACTCAGGGTGAGAAGAAGAGAAAAAGAGAAATTGAAGCTCAAGCTTCTGTGTATGTGATTCAGTCGAAGAGTCGAAGCTCTGTAAAAGGATTAGTTGGTGAGCCCGACAAGTCTGGATAGACAAGTTTGTAATACCTTTGTTATTTCTGCATAGTTATATATATGAAATAGTTTATGGTTGAATGCATGTTTATTTGGCCACACATTATTTCCAAATTTACCTTTGTAAATGTCTTTTACATTTACCAGTTAAGTGAAAGATCAAGGACCCATAAATTTCTCACTCTGTGAAAGTTCCAGGTTTTACGACACATTGGTAGAGTCAAGTCTTCCTACATATTTGGCATATGTTTTTATAAGTTCTTTGGAATTGTTAATGTGTTCATCTTTACTTCATCTTATTCACAGTTAAAAAGCATTTGTAATTTCTTAAGTCTTTTAGACTAAGAAACATACTCTGTAGATTTCGACCAATGTAAGTGAACCGACAAGGTCGGATGAGTGAGCCTACTTAGAGGTCAAAGAGTTAAGCCGACTTTAGAGGTCGAAGTAATCAGCCGACTTAGAGGTCGAAGAATTCATCTGACTTGGAGGTCACAAGTGGTTGAGGTAAAATTTGAGGTCGGTAGAACCGACAAGTAAGAACTTGTCGAACTAAATTTAGTCAAGTCGAAAGTCTGACTAAAATTTATAAACTTGTCTAGTTAGGAGTTAGACAAGTTTCACCCAACAAGTGAAAAAAAAGAGGTCGACGTGAAAATATTTAATTTTTAATATTAACTGAGTGGTAAACTCAAGTTTAGTCGGCTCGGTTTTGGCAAACTGGTATTAGAGCAAGTTCTATATCAGAGCAAGGTTTATATCAGAGCAAGTTTTTAGGAAAGAAATCTTGTCTTAAAAGGTGGAAAATTAATTTTCTAAGGAAAGTTAATTAAAAATTAAAAATGGCTTCCACTTCTGGTTCACTACAAACTCCAATTTTTACAGGAAAGAATTATTAATATTCATCTTTAGCAATGAAGGCTTTATTCAGAGTTCGAGATGTCTAGCAGATAGTCCAGCATGGTTATGCGAAACCAGCAGACATGACAACATATAACAATCTCACACAGGATGAGAAAGATGTGTTGAGGGAAGAGAGGAAGAAAGATGGAAAAGCTCTGTTTTAAATACATCAAGCTATGCATGGAAGTATACTCCCAAGAGTAGCAGCAAAAACTAATGCTAAGAAAGCATGGATACATTGGAGACTACCTATCAAGGTTTGGATAAGGTAAGGACATCCAAGCTGCATATTTTGAGAAGAGACTTTGAATCCCTGTCCATGAAAGATTCGGAGACTGTAGACACATTCTACACCAGAGTTGTTGGGTTGATAAAACAACTACAATCTCATTGAGAAGCCATATAAGATCGAAGGATTTTTGAAAAAATTCTCAGAATTATTCCCCAAAGATTTAAAAACTTGGTTGTGACCTTAGAAGAACACATAGACATGTTGACATTTACCATTGATGAGATGCAAGCTTCACTCATCAATCATGAACACAGACTCAACAGAATACAAACATCATTGGAAGGTGCAATTGCAGCATAGTCATCCATAAGCCGTGGTAGAGGCAGGGGGAGAAACAACTTCAGAGGCAGAGGAAGAAGTTCTTTAAGAGGAGGACGAGGCAGAAGTCCTGCAAATTTCGGTGGCAGAGGAGATAATTAGAACCCAAGTCAGCCAAGTGGGGATAGGTTTGATAAATAAAAAATCCAATGTCATTATTGTAAGAAGTTTCGTCATTATACATATGAATGCAGGAAGAAACAATATGACCAAGGAAGGCAAATCCCAAGTCAGTCGACCAACACCAACACTTCTACAAGTGCAATGTTAATGGCATTGACATCTCCACTCGAATACAATGTTTTTCAAGAAATTCCACATGACATATGGTACTTAGATTCACGCTGCAAAAACCACATGACTGGTAATTTGAATTTGTTTTCTAGTCTAGACAATTCAGTTAAAACTGATGTTACGCTTGGAAACAATGTCCAAGTTACTGTTTTAGGAAAAGGCACTGTTAATATTCTAACCAAATAGGGGGAGAGTAAGTATATCCCTGATGTTTATCATGTTAAAGGTCTGAAACATAATTTGTTAAGCATTGGACAGTTGATACAAAAAGGCTACAGAGTCTACATGAAAGATTATCACTGTGTGATCAAAGACAAGCGTCCAAGCGACCAGCTAATAGAAAAAGTGCCAATGACAAGCAATCACTTGTTTCCATTGAGGATAGTTCCCGAAATGAAAGGGAAGAAAAACACAAGAGCTGCATTCAAGGAGGAAAGTGAAGAAATAGTTGAGCTCCTCGACAAGAAAGAAAATGGCAGCGCTAATTTGCAAGCTTCATTTACGACAAAAGTTCAGGATGAATCCTCGTTGTGGCATTTCAGATTTGGACATCTGAATTTTGATGGGTTGAAGCTGCTGCACACAAAGAATATGATGAAAAGATTACCATTGATCAACAATCCAGAGAGGGTTTGTGAAGGCTGCATTTTTGGCAAGCAGCACAGAGAGACTTTTCCAGTCAAAAAGTCCTATAGAGAATGCACACCACTTGAAATTGTGCACTCTGATATTTGTCATCCAATGCAGACATCATGCATTGGTGGATGCAGATATTTTCTAACTTTTATTGATGAATACTAAAGAAAAACATGGGTATATTTTTTGAAACATAAATCTGATGCATTTACTTATTTTCAGTAGTTCAAGGTACTCGTGGAGAACCAGAGTAGTCATCGCATCAAGATCTTAAGGACCGACAGAGGAGGTGAATATGTTTCAAATGAATTTCTAAATTTTTGCAAGACCCATGGTATACAGAAGTAATTCACTGGATGGTATACATCTCAATAGAATAGTATTGCCAAAAGAAAGAACAGAACCATCATGGAGATGGCACGTAGCATGTTGGCATCCAAGCATTTTCCAAATGAGTATTGGGGAGAAGCAGTCACAACTACCGTATACATTATGAACTAGTGTCCGACAAAGAGTGTGAAGAACAAATTTCCCCAAGAAGAATGGAAATGTATGAATCATAGTGTTTCTCATTTAAAAGTGTTTGGTTGTGTTGCATATGCTCATGTTCCAGATGAGCCGAGAAGGAAGCTAGACAAGAAGGGGCAAAAATGTATTTTTGTCGGCTATTCTGAAGACACAAAATCATACAAGTTGTATGATCCTGTCGCAAGGAAAATGATAATCAGTTGATATGTTCAATTTGTCAAGAATGAATCATGGGATGGAACCATTGACATAAATGTCAAGATTGTGTCGAATGTCAAAAATGATGATATGGAAGAGGAAGTGGTTCAAACACAAGATGTAAGTCAACCGGTCATAGCACCATTGACTCCCATGACACCACGACATGGTTCAGCTCAAGGACCATCGACACAAGTAGCAGCTCAAGCTACATCGACAAGCACACTTGAGGATAGAAGACTCCATCAAGCATTTCGTCAAGGTCGACATCGACAGAATCGACGAAGATAAGAAGTCTGTGTGACATATATGAAGGTGGTACACGAAATTCATTCTCTCTCTTTGCATTATTTTCCCCTATATATGATCCACTAACATTTGAAGAAGTTGTTGAAGAAGAAGTATGGGAACAAGCCATGGATGAAGAAATAGAATGCATTGAGAAGAACCAGACATGGGAACTGGTTGATGTACCAAAAGACAAAGATGCAATCAACGTCAAATGGATTTACAAGACAAAGCAAGATGTTGATGGGAATGTGCAAAATCACAAAGCAAGATTAATGGTAGCAAGAGGATTCACTCAGCAGCCCGACATCGAATTCAATGAAACATTTGCACCTATTGCACGCATGTATACAGTCAGAACAGTCTTGGCCATAGCTGCACAAAACAAATGGCATGTTTATCAAATGGATGTCAAGTCGGCATTCTTAAATGGCTATCTAGAAGAGGAAGTATATGTGGAACAACCACAAGGGTATGAAGTTCAAGGTCAAGAACATAAAGTTTACAGATTGAAAAGGGCACTCTATGGGTTGAAGCAAGCTCCTAGAGCTTGGTACAGTCAGATTGATTCCTATCTCACTGAAAATGGATTTCACAGAAATGAAAGTGAACTGACTTTGTACACCAAAGTTGATGAGCAAGGTAGGATGTTAATTGTCTATGTGTATGTAGATGACTTAATATTTATTGGTGATTATGGCATAGCAGATTTTAAAGCAGTCATGGAAAGTGAATTTGAAATGACTAATATGGGGCTTATGAATTTTTTTCTGGGCATTGAAGTTCATCAATCTGAAAGTCGTATTTTTATATCACAGACAAAGTATGCATGTGAAGTTTTAAAAATATTTAACATGTCTAACTGCAAGACAGCCCCAACACCAATAATAACAGGTTTAAAATTGAGCAAGGATGATGAATGATCGACTGTAGATCCTACGTTGTTCAAAAGGCTTGTAGGCATCCTTATGTATTTGACAATGACAAGACCATACATTATGTATGGTGTAAGTATGATCTCAAGGTTCATGGATTCACCAAAAGACTCACATTAGCAAGCAGGTAAAAGAATTCTAAGGTATGTAAGTGGCACAAAAGATCTTGGTATTATGTATTCAACCTCAAAAAAATTTTAAACTCAATGGTCACACTGACAGTGACAATGGAGGCAACATAGATGACAGGACAAGCACATTTGGGTACACATTTCATTTTGGTACAGGTGTTGTTTCATCGGCTTCAAAGAAACAACCCATAGTAACTTTGTCTTCAGCTGAAGCAGAGTATGTTGTAGCAACAAGTGCTGCATGTTAAGCTGTGTGGATGAGGAGAGTGTTAAAAGACTTGTCACAGAACCATCAAGAACCGACAACAATCTTCTGCGACAACAATTCTGCCATAACATTATCAAAGAATCATGTGTTTCACAAGAGAACCAAGCACATCGACATAAGGTTTCATTTCATAAGAGAGTTGGTGAATAGCAAGGAAATTTTTTTGGAATTTTGCAGGTCTGAAGATCAACTTGCAGACATCTTTACAAAACCATTGGCAAATGACACATTCTAGTATTTGCGTAGTTATCGTGGAATGACAAGTTCTGCACACTGAAATATGTCATAAATAGAGCATGTCTAAGCTCTAAAACATTTTATAAATTTCGTTTTAAAAACCCCATATGCTCATAATTAAGGGGGGGTGTTGGAAAAAGTAATTACTCACAGATCCGTACCTGACTCTCAGCAGACTCTGTCAAAGTTTGTATCAGTTAAGATCTTGTCGGTCAGTCTCACAAGAAGGAAGAGTCCACGATTCGGCAATGTAAACGAGTCGAATTTATTTCTGAAGCTAAGTTGTTAGGTAGATAGTTATTACAATCTTTAATTAAGAGTTAGTCGATTCATGTAGAAGCAATTTTGAAGTTGCCTACAAATAGAAGAAGCAAATTGTAAATCAAGTTAGACAGTGGAGGAACTCAGGGTGAGAAGAAGAGAAAAAGAGAAATTGAAGCTCAAGCTTCTGTGTATGTGATTCAATCAAAGAGGCGAAGCTCTGTAAAAGGATCAGTCGGTGAGCTCAACAAGTCTCGACAGACAATTTTGTAATACCTTTGTTAACAAGTTTGTAATACCTTTTTTATTTCCGCATAGTTATATATATGAAATAGTTTCTGGTTGAATGCATGTTTATTTGGCAACACATTATTTCCAGATTTACCTGTGTAAATGTTTTTTACATTTACGAGTTAAGTGAAAGATCAAGAACGCATAAATTTCTCTCTCCGTGAAAGTTCGAGGTTTTACAGCATATTGGTAGACTCGAATCTTCCTACATATTTGGCATAGGAGGGCATATGCTTTTATAAGTTCTTTGGAATTGTTAATGTGTTCATTTTTACTTCATCTTAGTCACATGTGAAAAGCATTTGTAATTTCTTAACTTTTTTAGACTAGAGATACTCTGTAGATTTTGACCAAAGTAAGTGAACCTACAAGGTCGGTTGAGTGAGCCGACTTACAGGTCGAAGAGTTAAGCCGACTTTAGAGGTCGAAGTGATCAGCTGACTTGGAGGTGACAAGTGGTCGAGGTAAAAGTCGAGGTCGGTAGAACCGACAAGTAAGAACTTGTCGAAGTAAATTTAGTCGAGTCGAAAGTCCGACTAAAATTTATAAACTTGTCTAGTCGGGAGTTAGACAAATTTCACCCGACAAGTGAAAAGAAAAAGTTCTGCATGAAAATATTTAATTTTTAATATTAACTCAGTGGTAAACTCAAGTATAGTACCCTCCGTTTTGACAAACACATTTTTTATTTAGACAATTTGGAAGTATGAAATCTACTATTTAGACATTTGTACTCAAAGTGGCCATGAATCCATGATCTTAGGGCGAAACAGTAACTACAAACCGTTAAGGAGACCGGCCAGGTATGCTAATGGACGAGCTTCTAAACAATGCTTAACGCTAGGCCTGTCAATCTCGCTTTCAAGACTTTCACTCCAATAACAAAAGGGGCTGTAGAGGTCGTTGATGGCTGGTGATGTATTACCATGGCGGTGGAAGGATGCACTGTCAACGATATTGCTATTTGACAATGTAAGCGATTCCGTCTTAGGTAACAAAGGACGTACTTGGATGATGTATGACTCGATGTCAAATCTGTATGACTACAAACAGAGTTTGGTGGTACCGTCCCCTTAGTTAATGAATCTTTGGTAATGTGAGTGTGATCACGGCTAAAGATTCCATAACCCTTTCAACTTTTCTGTCAAAAACTTGTGTGTTGTGTTTATTTGAAAACTTGGTGTGCTATGTTTCTTTGAAAAGAAGAATATGTTGCTGGATTAAGAGTCAAATTGTATAGATTAATTGTTACTGTATAGTTACTCAATTTTTTTGAAGTGATAGAAGTCACGAGGCGACTGTGAGCAAGTCTGTTAGGATTCATTAGGATTCATCTCGTTTAAGACTCCTCTTGGTTATAGGCCATGCAACGGTATAATTAGCAGCCTCAGGGATGCTCGTTTAAATCAATGGAGTCTAATTTCGTTGTTATAAAAAGTATATTTCTTATTCTCTATTTAATCCATTCCATGCTTTACCACACACTAATCTCATTTCGGAAGACACTTATCCATTTTATGTTCACGCATTTCTAAAAACCAGTATCAATTTTATGTATCAGCAAAAACTTATTATCCATTCCATGATTTACTACACACTTTTCTCATTTAGGAAGACACTTATCCATTTTAAAGGTCAATGGATAAGTCAATCTTATAGTTTTTCTCGAGCAAATAATATAGCTATCATATTCAAGGGATAATAATGATACCCTTACAGTTAATATTCCATGGTTACACTGGGTTCTGCCCTTTTTCGGTTGCATCCTGTTAGTGCCACAAATTGTTATTAGACTACTAGAAGAACAAGCCAACACAATCTCAAAAGTAAAATTAAATAAAATAGGTTTTAGGGTTTTGGTTTATTGTTTTGGTTTTAAAAACTTTATCATCAAGGAGGAAATAAACATCCACAAGCTAATACAGACCTGAATCATGCATGTTGGATAAACTGGGGATCAAACACATCCCAATAAGCCATAAACATTACACATGAAATACTAATTCCACTCACATGCTACAAGCATTTACATGAATAAACCTTTAAACAAGAAATGAAATTGTAGACTGAGCAATCAAACAGATCAGAAATGAAAAAACATGACAGGTAAAAAGGCTTATCAGTTTATATATAATCAATAACAGTGATCCACTTACATAAGAGTTATAAGTGCTAGCTTGAGAAATCAAAGCCCCAAAAGCCTCTCCTTTAGTGAAAAATCCCCCCTCAAAAGTGTATGTTTGTCTTCCTTTTATCATTACAAAAGTAAAGTAGTTCCATAACTACCTTCTAGGTCAAAATTTGAAACAGTTACATCAATTAGTTACATGATAACTTAAAATCTTTAAAGATAATTAACCCAAAAATAGCAAATCGGATTTGTGGAAATTTGATGAATTTCTGAAAATTTGGGTCTCAAAGATGCCTTCATATCTCTGGATCCGGAACACCTTTGTAAAAATTGAGAGAGGTTTCCTTACATGAGTATGTTGTGAACAAAAACCTCTCCCAGTTTTTCAAAATTCCTCTTCAATTGATCGCAATATGTTTTGCCAATTTGTGACTAAAACATGAAGTTATTAAATAATTCAAACCCTAAAAATAGACCACAAAGATGAATTCGAATCTCTCAAACGAATAGCTGTTGCAAAACTGAGAGAGGTTTTTGTGAATGATTCTGTTGTGGACAAAAACGTCTTTTTGTTTTCCTAAATTCATTTCCATCTCCTCGTAATCTTCTCCCAATAACAATGACAAAAATAGGAAAACATAGCCGCTATAGGAATCTCCTCATGAAAATATTTGACAAAGGACTCAAAAATGAGACTTAAATTATAAATCAAAACTTGGAATAATTTTTTATTATGAGTTTTTGAAAGCTTAAAGATGTACATATTAACTAATAAGCCCAAAAGACAAACCTTAAAACTAAAATAATGAAATGACTCAACCATTAAAAACATTAAATCCAACCAAAATTATTGATTGTAAAAAATTCTTAAAATCAACATAAAATATAAAATCATTTTAAACCAATCATTGAAAATTAGGACAAAAAAAACAGATATACTAAGAACAAGATCTAGTTATAACACATCCAAAATGGTTGATTCCATAAGCAAAATGAGCTTGGTTGATCTTGGCGCATTCAAGTAGAATTTCAATTGAAAGTAAATAATATATATTTGTTTATAATTAGTTACTATTTTATTAATTTCTGAAATAATAATTTACAATCAGCTTATGAGTAATCTTATGTCTATATTTTTCTAAATAATGATCTTAATGAATGATTCCAAAAAGCAGTTGCACCAATACACCAAAAAAATTGTTGTTCAAGAAAATACTCTTCTGGTAAAGTATCGGAGTCTTAAATATAAATACCCATGCTCTACTTTCTACTTTCTCATTGTTTGGGAGAAAATCTAAAGTCCAAGTACAAAGTTTGAACAGCTAAACATTTGAATTACTAATAGCAAATAATTTGAAATTATTTCATGAATTAAGGCGTTGAATTCCCCGCCAATGAAATTAAAATATTAAAAGTAAATATTTCACCGGGGATTTGTTAGGCGATAGGCGATCAAATGATATAACTATTTTGTTGAATGCAATGTATTTACATGAGATGTAGTTTGAAATTCATAACAAATAAATTTAAAATGTATATCATCTACAGCTTGATATCTTAACAAGAAGCTTAGAATTTCTCCATAACAAATCATTTTAAAATGTATATTATATACAGCTTGATATTTTAACAAGAAGCTTGGAATTTCATAAGAAGCTTAGAATTTCTCCATAACAAATCATTTTAAAATGTATATTATATACAGCTTGATATTTTAACAAGAAGCTTGGAATTTCTTTATGATGTACCAAGAGATTTTATGAGATAGACCACACCAAGCCTCTTCATTCAACGATATTGAAATAAGTGCATTGTGAATGTTAATAGTTACAAATATCTATTATCTGATTTCAGTTTTTCAAGTGTATCATTTAGGGCTATGTAGTCCACAATAAGATGAATTTATTTATTTCTTAATTTCTTCAAACATTTCATAGTCTATTGATGACTCTTTCAAAATGTATAAAACTCTAATGGATGAACAAGTTGAAAGTCATTTATAAGATATTTATTTATAATTTTCATAAATTAATCTTTTACATTTTCAAGATCTCAAACCTAAAAGCAAGCTTTGCTGCTAAATCTTGTTTATGCATACTTTTCTTTGAAACCATCAAATATTTTTTAGATCATCATAAATATTACTCAAATCTCCAAACGATTTAATAAGAAATTTGAATTTGCGGATAACTCTTAAAAGTTGACATTATTAGAAAGTTCCAATATGCCCCTTAACATCACAAAACACTTTGAAACAAACATTTGAAACTTTCAAGGTTAAGTGAAAACATGTTATTTTTTTAATATTTAATAATAAATTCACTTAAAATGCTACATAAATAATAAATACATTAGAAAATAATAAACCTAATCCCACATATAAACATTAAAATGCTCTTAATACTAGATTACTAGAAAATGAGAAATAATTACCAATAAGGAGAAATTATGTGAAATGATGAAATTTTGGTAACCCAAAAATTATCCTTTATCTTTAAATTGGTAAAGAAAGTAAAGTTTTTTTTAGAAAGGGGACAAAGTTAGAGTAACCTAGAGTTTGGCTAAAGAGACGCACATTTTAGTGAAGGAGGTATCACAACACAATTACTTATTTTGTTGGATATTTTAATGTAAATACATGTGTATAAGTTTGCATGCACTCTTCTTGCTATTAAATTCTCCAACAAAATAAATAGAATACATTTAGGTAGATTATTAGTATTTGTGGTTCTCTCTTAACTTATATAATTTATTTCTTCTTTCCTATGTCTCAATAATTGGTGTTAAATTTCTTTTGTATATATTGATTTGTTTTTAGTCGAGGACTAGCCTTAGAGTGAGAGTTAGTGTAAAATACCTCAGTTACCTTAGAGTTATAAGATTCAAGAAGTCTGCAAAAATAAAAAAAAATAGTAATCTTTTCACCAATTGACACATTTGTAGTGCATTCATAATCATCATCATCATGTAGACAAAATAAATAAACCAGCACAAGATATAATACAATGAGACAACCGAATTAACGTGGTTCACCCCAACCTTGGGGTTACGTCCACCAAAGATAGTCCAGACCAAACCGTCCGGATTTTTATTTTTATTAGTATTCCAACAAGGTTACAATATAAGCAGTTCCAATACTGCAGCCTTTCAAGATATATCTCCTAAAAAGGACATTACCAAAATAGCCTTACCGCGAGGCCTTTCCCTTATGAATAATATTAATTAGAACATCTCCATTTTCTACACTTTAATTAATAAGGTAGTATGGGATCCTCGCCACATTTGGGAAACATTTAAACATGGCACTAGAGCTCATCGAAGTGAGCAGCCAGCCAACATGTGATCAGCATTCCATTTTCTTTTAAAATATATAAACAATATATATATTTATCAGCACTTTCTTTTCTTTTTAAAATATATGAACAATATATATTTACCAGCACTCTCTTTTCTTTTTAAAAATATAAACAGTATATATTTTCCAGCACTCTCTTTTCCTTTTAAATATATAAACATTATATATTTTCCAGCACTCTCTTTTCCTTTTAAATATATAAACCATATATATATTTTCCAGTACTCTCTTTTCCTTTTAAAAATATAAACAGTATATATTTTCCAGCACTCTCTTTTCCTTTTAATTATATAAACAGTATATATTTTCCAGCACTCTCTTTTCCTTTTAAATATATAAACCATATATATAATTTCCAGCACTCTCTTTTCCTTTTAAAAATATAAACAGTATATATTTTCCAGCACTCTCTTTCCTTTTAAATATATAAACAGTATATATTTTCCAGCACTCTCTTTCCTTTTAAATATATAAACAGTATATATTTTCCAGCATTTCATTTGTATTTATGTGTATGCTTTAATATAAGAATTGCTCGACAGTACGAAATCATAAGATGATTCTTCCCTTAAACATTAAGAATTAGCTTCCAATAAAAGAGCCAGCTCTCCCTTTTTACTTAAATAATTTTCTATTTAACTAAAACCGTGTAACCATATCAATCGAGCAGGAAAAGGAAACGCCATACTTTCGATAAGATACCAAATCCAACCCATCAGTAAGGGAATGCACAGTTCGGTAAGGTCGCACACCTAGCCCTTTCCATGGCATGCATGGAGGAAAAGAAAAAGATTTCAGATAAAAGAAACATAGATCACCAAGGAAGTATATGCTGGAAATCGAATGTCACACATAGGTGTTATGAGTCGTATTACAAGCGTCTTTAAGCTTTCACGGTCAGAGGGAGATCATCTCAGTGACATGAAGGCTGGTCGATACCCTAGCTTAGACTTAGAGGAAAAACTTGGACTAGAGGCGTATTTCCTAGTAGGACATCAACCTATTCCTGAAGGGGTTTTCTGGAATGGTTTTGTCTATGAGTAGACCTTCTGTACACACTCATATTTTAGATCTATAATCCCTATTTTAAATCTTTAATTTTAGGTATGCCAGACGATATATTTTGATTAACAACGATGGTAACAAAAAGGGATCTGCTCACGATCCCAACCAGCGAGCTCGTAACCATCTAAACAATACATACAATTTTCAGAATCATGGGAGATGGGAAAACGAAATGCATTACCATCACAAGCACTTCGATTTCAGATTTGGTTGAATCTCCACTAACCACGCTCGCTAGGATCATCCTCTTCGGAAAAAAAACCAGCAACGTTCTCTTCCCCAGGACTGGATTTGCCCTCCGCCTAAACGTAGCATAGCGACCCCCCCTGAAACTGTCGGCATTCCCCCCTTCTTTTCGTTTTTGTTTTTTTTTTTTCCCGTATATATAACAGTCATCTCAATAAAAATCCCTGCCCTTCGACTTACTTCCACCAAAAATTGCAACGGCAGAAATACCAGCATGCCGAAAATGCTGAGGGTGAATTTAATACCCATGCCAGAGCATAATTAATTCGTCTCTCATAAGGCGAATCTCCTCTCATATGGCTGAGCAGAGCAATTAACGTTGCTACTGAAATGCCAGAAATTGCAGAAAGCTGCAATGCTTGCTGCTATTGGTGTAATAGCTATTAAATTATGTAACGCTTCCCTAATTCATGACTTTCAACAGTAATTATTTAGTAACGCTTGCTGGATTCAAGTCTATAACCAGGTAGCCGTTCTATGCCAGTTACTCAAGGAAATCCAATATTAATATTTGTATTTCTGTTTTGTAAACACTACAATATATATATATTTATTTATATTTGTATAATTAACTTAACTATACAATTCCAATGTATATATATGTATAGAATTTCATTCTACTATATAATACTTCATTATTATATAGTGTGCCTGAAAATTATAATAGGCTCCACTACTCAAGTTTATTTTGCTAAGAAGCTTCCATTATAGGGAATTCTTTTCTTGCATTAAATTGCATATACATATATTCCCATTATTATGCATATGTAACGTTTCATAATATATATGTCTTCTTTAATCTTTGGATTGTTTTCTCTTTGGGTTCTTTCTTTAACTCGTCAACCCTCTCGTTCTGGTTACTAGGATTGAGTATTCTGCTAAGGCGTTACGAGTTGGGATNAATATTTGGATTGTTTTCTCTTTGGGTTCTTTCTTTAACTCGTCAACCCTCTCGTTCTGGTTACTAGGATTGAGTATTCTGCTAAGGCGTTACGAGTTGGGATGAGTTTTTATCCATTAGTTAGCCCTTTGTTAAGTTGTGTTATTGTATTTTTATCATCTAAGTATTTTCACTTAGACAGTTAACCTTTAGGAGCCACAAGGTGTTGTCTTGGGTGGGGCCTTGGCCTTGAGCCCTCACCAAGACTAATACAATAATATGCAAAATTTACAAGATATTCCAGGGCATAGGAGAGGGATATTACATCCTTCCCCCCTAAAGAAAGAACACCGTCCTCTGTGTTTCTTGTTTCTTCGACAAAACTTTTATTCTTCTGTGGAGTCATCTCGTCTTGCTTCGCCTTGCTCGGATCTATTTGATTTTATTTTCTGATCTTTGTAGGTTTGTAGGACATGCATTTTTCCTGTAACATAAAATCAGGTCTACCCAAATTTTTCATAGGTAAGAGTGAATTCATCATGAAACATAATTAGCAGGTCATTTGCAGCATCATAACTACCATTGAGTCCTTTCCAATAATCCATGTCCAAATTACAATTCAACTTAAACAAAAGTCATAGATTCTCTTGCAATCTACAATTTTTCTAATGTTCCTGGGTGTCATATTACCNGTTAGTTATAGAAGTAGTTATGAATTTGATAGATCCTTGTTAATTGTTGCAATATTATAAGTTAAAATGATTTGAGAAAGGTGTTTGTCATTATGTTGTCTAATGATAGTACCCATCTAATTTCAAGGTACTATTATATCATTATTTTGGTGGATGGATTCTCATTTTAACTATCTAAATAAAAAATTAGAGTTTGTTATTTTAATAGACCTGATTTATTGGTGACCCAACCTTATTCATTTATTATTCAATTTCATCAAACAATTAGTAGTTACCCCTTCTCCTAATATTTTCCAATATATTCACCCACCTTCCACACACATCTCGGTTCAGATTTGTTTGTTGAAGACATACACAAACCCATAGTCAATGCTTTGGTAGCTTTTTTTAACCTTATTCATTTATGATTCAATTTCATCAAACAATTAGTACCTACCCCTTCTCCTAATATGTTCCACTATACTCACCCACCTTCCACACACATCTCACTTCAAATTTGTTTGTTTGATACATACACAAAAACACATTATATGTTTTGGTAACCTTTTTCTAATTGCATTATACTAGAGCCTTTATCACAAGTTAATGAAAGAGAGAAAAATTATGATGAATAAGTATATACTACTAGAAATAATTACATTGTTAACCACACAAACCATTACATATATATATACAAAAAAGAATGATCTTGAAGAATCCCTAGAATTTGACTCCTCTTCACAAAAGAGGTTTTGGAGAGAACTTTACTCAAATGAATTAAAATTAAACACAAATTCAACATTGAAGGAAAGATTTATTCATTCAAAACAAGAATGGCTATTTACCAAACTTATACAAAACAAGAATCCTAATTCTTCTCTCGCCTTGTCCCCAAATGCCTCCACCACCCCCTCCTGAAAAAGTTGTTATGTCCGGTTGTTAGTGCTGCCTTGGTTGTTTTCACTATACATTTCATATATGGCCGATCCTCCTGTTCTCACTGATCCTCCAAAAGTTGTTACTATTTTTTAGTTGTTTTCATTTTACATTTCATATATGGCCTACCCACCCGTTCTCACTGATATCAGTGATATACTGATGATTAATATCCCTTCGTCTACCATCTTAGCTGGTTTTGTATGTAAGAATAACTTTACTAAAGAAGAACCCAATATCCATAGAATTGGCTAGGATTGCCTAGAGACACCTTGGTTATTTACCAAATTTACACAAAACTAGAATCCTCAGTAACAGTGGACTTATGAAGCTGTGAGAGGTGTATATTTACATTAATATCCCAGAGATCTTTAATAAATAGTATTCATCGTTTAATAATAAGTATTAATTATATATATAATAAAATATTGTGGTTTTAGGTTTTGCTCATAATAATACAATAGATAAAAAGTAAATTTTAAATTATAAAAAAAATTATTAATTTAAAATCTAAAAGATTAATTAAAATTTTTCTTTTTAAATAAATAAGTGGTAGCTATTTACATAGAGCATTATTAAGATTAAGTTATTGTAAGTAATTATTAATTATCTATGGATCTATTATTTATGAAGAAACACTAGGTTGTTGAGAATGAGGTCAGTCAAAAGCTATTTTCTTCAAGTAAGTACTCTTCTTAGTTGTTCCATTTGAAGTTCTCATTCAATTAAAGATGACAGAGAATACCAAGCTAGATGAAAAGCTTGAAGGTGTTGAAAACTTCACAACATGGAAGTATAGGATCATGCTCGTCCTGCAAGAAAATGATCTAAACAAGTTGCTAAAGGAGGAAGTGAAAGAACCAGAAGAAGATGAGGCCAAGGCCAAGCATAAAAAGGATCATAGGTGACTCCATCAAGGATAACTCAAGATTCCTCAAGTATCCTCAAGGGAAAATCCAAAATAAATGTTTGATGCTTTGTCAAGTCTATTTCAAGGAAGAAACATCAAGAGGAAGATGACCATGAGGAATTGCCTCAAAAGTGTAAGAGCACAAAAATGACCATGAAGCCTTACTTTTCAAGAGTAGCTCAAATCAAGGATCTCTTTGAAGCCACTGATGATACTTGAAGAAGAATAAATTGCAATGACCACCTTGAATGGTCTTCCAAGAGAGTGGGAATCTTTTATAGAGGAATTTGTTCAAGAAGGAAACTAACCAAATTTGGGAAGTTGTGGGAAGAATGTGTCCAATAAAAAGAAAGGATATCATCTAGATAAGATAAACTAAATGACAATGAGGATCAAGCCTTGACATTTAATACCAAAGGAAAGAATAAAAGGAAGAGTCATGACCATCCTCATAAGGGTTTGAGAAGTCCAAGAAAGACTTCTCAAATTATGAATGCTTCACTTGTCACAAGTTGGGACACATTTCTATCCACTGCCCCATGAAAGCAAAAAGAGTAAAAAAAGATAAAAATATTTCAAGCTCATGCTCTTGAAGATAGTGATTAAGAAGATGAAGAGAATGCAAAGAAGGATGAAAACTCTAGTGAAGAATATGTATGGATCTCTCCTTTTACATGATCAATCTCCCGAGGAAATGACACTTGGCTAGTGGAGCGTGGTGCCTCAAAACACATAACAGGTTACAAGCACTCACTCTCATGTCTTGTACAAAAGGAATCTCCACAAGAAGTAATGCTGGGGAGAAGCATCGATAATATGATTTAAATAAATTCAGCATTTCTCTTAAAGTGTTATAAGCACTTTCAAATCAAATGGTCACAATTTTATTTAAAAGTTAAAACTTATTAATATTATAAAATTAATAATCATTACATTTCTTCAAAATAGAAATTATTAGCACATTTTTAAAAAGTTTCATCCACATTTTATGTTTCAATGAAGGATTAATTTAACAAATATATATATCTAAGTATATATATAAGGATTAGCTTATCAAATATTATATATATAGATAAATTTAATATCTAATATTTATTGAAACATTTCAAACAATATTTGTCAAGTACTCAGGATCGACTTGTCACTCTTTACTATCAAAGCTTCACCCTCTTGATGAATAAGTCCCATGATGTGCACACAGTAGTAAGTGAAGATGCAGTAAAGGTTTCTTACGAACCAGTTTCTGAGAAAACTCCAATATGATAATTAAAACCTAATATAAATACTTATATCTGTATTATCTTTTCTGATGCTCTATATCAAGGCCAGGTGTGGAAGAGAGCATACTCATGAATCTTGTGACTCTACATTTTGAAATATACAACTTTAAAATCATAGTATGAAGAATTTCACCTCATAGGTAGACCTCATACGTAATTGTTTTTTCTCCTTTTCATATCCATCCCTTCACTTATATATATCTTCCTACCCACTAAACGAAATTGAAATAATTGAAAATAGCTTTACCTTTAATATCTAAAGAAATGAATGAAATCTAGAGAAAGAAAACACATCTTACTTCTCCAATTTCAAAGGAAAAATATTAATGTATTACGATACCTTCATGTTACTAAGGTCATGTTGTCAACAAGTAATCTTTTAACATAAGTATATGTTTTCTTTAACTCAATCAAACTAAAAGAAAATACATGTACGAAAAGGTAACTAAATAAACTACAAACCAAATTACCCATACCTAATCCTTTAGCATCTCCTTGGCAACTAAAAAAAAAATGTCCGAAAATTTAATTACTTAAACTATTAATAATTAAATTATCTATTTGGGAACTCCTAATCTTGTGAGACACTATATCATCATTGTATGTGCAAGGAATTAGCAACTAAACTAATTCTACCAAATACAAAATGCAATTACCTCAATAAATCACTACCATGAGATAAGACTTAACAAGAATTATAGCTTAACCAAGGAACAAATCTTGTCATATAAAACTGGATAGAAAAATTATTACAGAGGTGGACTCGAGTATTATGGTTAAAAAAGTATTTTAGGATCTCACGGTTAACAACGTTTTCAAATTTCTGGAAACAAACTACACAATGTCGTTAATATACTTGGACATAATTTAAAAGCATGAAAATAAAGTAAATGCATAATCCATTCAAGCAATTAAATCTTCAAAGTATGATATCATTTTTGTGGAAAAGAAACACACCATTCTTGTATTTAATAAAGAAATCATCAACTCATTCTTGTGGAAAAGAAATACACCATGTTTGTATTTAATGAAGAAATCTAATTATAAGATAAAATTACATAAATAAAAAACTTACCGCCATGATCCCATTGAATGAGCTCTTTCTCCTAAGAATTAGTGAACATGAATTAAACTCCTATATCATAGAATGAAATCAATTCATAAAACACAATAAAATTACAAACTTACAAGCCCTAAGGGAAAATAGTAAAATCTCTCTTATCTCTCTTATTCACTATTAGAGGTTTTCTCCAAGATTGCTCTCCTTTAGAATGGATAATTAGAGGTTTTCTCCAAGATCGCTCTCCTTTAGAATGCATAAGGAACACTTATTTATACATACTTTTATTTGAGAATGAGATAAGAAATTAATAAATTCATATCCACTTTTATTTGATAAAGTTACAACAATTTTATAATAGTTAAAAATTAATTATCTTTACACGTCCTCTACTTTGGAGTAATCATCTCAAATATTGTTCAAATCCCCAAACTATTGAAGAAGAAATTCAAATCTCACTATAATTGGTAAAATTTGACATTGAAGGCTGCGATATCGGGATAGCGAAAAACCGCACAAGCGATTTGAGTTTGAGAATTTGGAGGCATTTTTGGAGGATAATTTGCAAGGGCCAATTAAGAACCTGGATCAAATGGAAGGTAAGTACTCATTTCCTTCACAATTGCTTTCAAATTTTGTTTGTTTTTGTTAATTTTATAGTTTTTATATTTGCTAAAACAAATTTAATAAAAAAATTTGAATTAAATCAAAAAATTATATATTGAAACAATTTTTAATGTGTTGGTTTAATCTCAACAGAAAACACAGAAATGTTGAAGATAATGTGCAAAATGAACCCACTAATAACCAATAAAAAAACCCAAACGCAAACCCAAATTAAAACCCAAATATGGACACAAACCCAAACATGGAGGGGGGACAAGACTGGAATTCAGAGATTCTAACTCGTTTGGGTGCATTGAGGCGCCTTAGATCATTGCTTAGAGGGGGGGCATTTGAGACAATCATTAGAAGAGGCATTGGATACCATAACAAACACAATTTCCAATGCCGAGGGAGCACTGTACAACATTAGCTCATACAGAGAATCCATGAGGAAATATTATTCCAATGGTTTGAGCTATAAAGACATCAAAAAACTAAAGATAACCAAAGACTAAATTTTTTCATTATTATAGGACCCTAGCACCAGATTGGTTCCACCCACCAGTTGAGCACACATTTCCATAGACTCGTGCATGGAAGAAAATGTGAAAGCCAGTTGGATGGATCGTCGGTACATGGTCTTTGATGAAGACCCTCATGGGAATAGAGACATCCCATTCTATTTATTGAGGAAGTTGTATGCATAATTTATCTTGTGGAAACATGTTAACTATTTTAATATTTTAGAGTTCCAGGGTGTGGGTCATGGGATGCCCCAACATAGGGAAGGGGTTGGGACTGATCCTAACCATGTGCCACGCCTTCGACGCACACCAAAACCCCCTTGGGTATATCCTCCTGCGGGTCCTATGATTGATGATACACGTGAGGTCTTATTCGACTTGGTAGATACATTGCTTCAATATGGGACTATTGTCCAAGGCAATGAAGGCCAAAGGGTTGGAACTTCTGAGGCTGGCCCATCCCACACTCAGGATCCACATACTAGGTCTCTAAAACGTACTTGAGGTACATATTGCACTCGAGATGCAGAGGGTTCAAAGCGTCGTGTTATTCCACACGTTTTCACATCGCATGGAGGCATATGTTATGGGCCTGCTTCAGAGTTCCAGGATGATGGATTGCCTCGATATGTAAGTAAAACTCATTCTTTTCATATTATATTTTGTTCTATATATCATAGTTTTAAACTATTTCATAATTTATTTCTATTTAATTATCTAAAAATTTATGTGAACAAATATACAGCTAGTGTCCCATCAGACCCAATATTCGCATAGTCCGACGATTGATGTTGATAACATTGACGTAGTAGTCAATGCTGCATATGGTTTTGGTGCTTCACCATTAGTTGTAAGAACTTTACTTTTTAATTTGTCATCGTTATTTACATATTTATAGTAGAGATTGAAACATTCAATACATCCTAATATGGATACAATATGTTTTATGTAGGGTGGGAAGGATGAGTTTGTGGAATCCTAGCCAAGTCCCTCACATGTAGAGGAAGATTCCCAGACACATGTATTATTTTAATTATGTTTTTAATTATGCTTTTAATAATTCAATATGTATGCTTTTAATTATTAGAAATTTTCTAATTGTGTGTTTATTTTTTGTTACATAGCATGATATTTATTCCAACTGAATGACCTTTGTAATCAGGGACCCGCCTCTTCCCCATAGGTATATCTATGTTTCGCTTTCTTTGAAAAAATCATTTTTTTGTCTATCTTGTATATGTCTCGTTTTCTTTGTATTATCTGATATTGACATATGTTAGTTTATGCAGGCATCTATTGAGCCAATGGTGCTTGAAGACCACCAAATCTAGGTTTTGGGTGAACCACTTCTCCCCCCCCCTCCCCCGCCCCCCCGAGGTACATGTATGTTTTGCTTTCTTTGAAAAAATCATTTTCCGTCCATGTAGTATATGTCTCATTTTTTTTGTATTTTCTCACATTGACATATGTTATTTTATGCATGAATCTAGTGATCTAGTGGTGCTTGAAGAGCACCAAATCCAATTTTTTGGTGACCCACCTCTCCCCCTCCACGTACATGTATGTTTCGTTTGCTTTGAAAACATCATTTTCCGTCAATGTAGTATATTTGTCTTTTTTTATTTTTATTATATGACATTGACATATGTTACTTTATGCAGGCTTCTAGTGAGGCATCGGTGCTTGAAGAGCACCAAATTGAAGTTGTTGGTGACCCACCTCTAACCCCCCACCAGGTACATTTATGTCTCGCTTTCTTTTAATTGTTCTTTTAATGATTCAACATGTTCTTTTTTAATTATTTGAAATTGTTTAATTGTATCTTTATCCTTTTGTATGTAGGAACATGATTTTGATTATGCTTCCGAACAAGCGGCCTTCTTCGCTTATGCATACATAAATCCTTTTAGCACGTTGTCAGTTGTTTGGCCCACTAGTTACACACCTCTTCACAACACCCACGTATATTTATATATTTCTTATCTTTCTTATATTTGTTTTTGTACATGCAAGTATCATTTTCCTTGTTTCCCCCATTGATACGTTGACATTGACATATATATTATTTTATGTAGCTTGATAGTGAGTGAGTGGTTCTTGAAGCTCACCCAATCGGGGCCGTTGCTCACCCACCTCTTCACCCCCAAGGTACATGTAGGTCTCACTTTCTTTGAAAAAATCATTATCCCTCCATGTAGTATAGTTCTATTTGTACACTCAAGTATGTTTTTCATGCGCCCATTGATTTGTTGACATTGATATATATATATATATATATATATATATATATATATAGTGAGCAAGGTTGTGCTTGAAGAGCACCCAATCGGGGTCGTTGCTATTGAGGCACCACGACCCACCATAACTTACTCACGTATAGTAAGTAAAAATGTTATATTGGTTTGGAATTTGAACAAATGTACATAGAATTTTTATAGGTTGGTTTGTCTGCAGTCTCCGCTAATGTGATCTCTCCCTCTTGTTCAACGTTGGGGATCACCACTAAGCAGCCGGAAAAGAAAAATAGACTTCTCAGAAGACATTGACAATGGCAGTGAAAGGGGGCATAAATAGAATAAATGTATAGGGCGGATAAATACATGTAAATTTTTATTTTTATACACAAAGATGTACAGTTTGATCCACTATTTTGTATTATGGCCATGTGGCATGCCAATTTTCTTAATATTATTTGTATACATATATAATATAAAGCAAGGTTCAAATTTATACATATAGTTGACTTCATTTTGGAACATGATATTTATTATATGCATTTTAGATATGTTTAATTAAAATGATAATGTACGGTTCACCTATGTGATATTATGATATTATAGACCTTATCATGACATATCATACTGACAATTTCAATATTTCCAATACTTCAAGGAAGAATTTATGACTCATCCAACTAAGATCAAGTAACCATTAAGTAAGTCATGGGAGATAATCACTAGACACCATAACCATACCATACACTACCTAAATTCCATACACTAACATCATAACATCATACATGTGTTTCTACTTCTAATTCATGCATGCATGTGAACTTCCACTTGTGATTCATGCTCAGCCGCTATTCATTTTGTTTCATGTATGTGCATAGCCTACTTATATAACCTTTTGGTTTCTACTTAAATGAACTAACCAATATAATGATCTAAACCTAAAGATAGTAACACCATACCATACTAACATACTATACCATACTAATATACCATACCATACCCACGGGGGGTTCACTACAAAGGCAATATGATATCACGTTCATTCATAGTGGGGGTTTGAATACTCCTACAAACCTCAAACATATGTTGCCTCGTATTAAGGGGTAAAGGGGGGATTTTTAATTTGACATAGTAATATAAATATTGGGGATTATTTTATTTGGGTAGGGTGAGGAATAACCTCCAAATCATGGGATGGATTCATATCGGACTAACTTTTGTTAAGGAATAACCTCCAAATCATAGTGTGGATTTATACCATCAAACCATTGAGATTATAAAGTCTTTTTTTAGAGTAATTTTTTACGTTTACGTGGGTATTAAGGTTCAATCAAGACTTCCTCCATGACAACCAAGATAAGTGAGATCAATCTTTCTAGGCTCACTAGAACCCAATAAAGTTAGAGTAGTATTTCTTGACTAATTATTTATTTCAACTTTTTGTATTCTTCTTTAATATTTTCACATTGCGAGTTAGATATAGTTGTTAGATAGAGTTATATTTGTCACATTCATAATTGTAATTTCAATTCTTATATGCAAGGCATTCGTCTTAATATTTTATTAGACTTGACATGAACATAGGTGGAAATATACATCCTTATTTACATACCCTATGTGTTATCGCTACCATGAAATGGTATCATTCAAGTTTTACTATTTGTGTATCTTTTTAAGTATCGTATGCTTGAAACTTAACAATGGATATTTTTCCCTCTCTTGTAATGGTAAAAAAAAGTAGATATAACCTAAGAAAAGGTAACTAAATGTTGTTAATTCCCTTGATTGCAAGAATAAATGTAGAGGAAGTCAAGGCAATTCATTTCATCTTGTGAATGACCTACTCCAAGTTATGCACATGATCATATGGTTTTATTGGAAGGTACGAGGAATTTTTCTATGTTCATTTGAGTTCAAACATCAATGATGTTTGTTTTGATAGGAAGGTAGGGAAGTCCATCCACAAAAAGGTTTCAATTTTTCATTTTTATGGAATTTAATTTATTAATCATATAGAAAACATGATTTCTTTATGACTCTATTTGTATTTACATGATATAAAATTGGTAGGTTGTGGTGTGATATATCTGCAATTCTCATCTTTTATAAGAATTGCATTGACTATTAAATTAATAGTATTTTACATTCTTTGTTACATTGATGTATTTATTGGGATGTCTTTTACTCCACATTAATATTTTGTTTGGTCTTCCACTATCCAACACGACAAATTGATCAGTCATCCTTGGAATCTAGGTGGGATCATTATTAGCATTATACTATTGTTTTATTTAGCATCATGTTTGCTTATACTAAGATGCATTAGGGCTCTTTCTTGTTATAACTTAATAATATGATATAAAGGGGGTATTAAAAATAGGTTGATAAAAATGGATACCTATAATATATGGTGAAACTAGGGGTTTTGTTAATTCGAAAGATATATCGGGAGGGGAGGAAACAATACAATTTTAGGTGGCCCTTTCCAATATTTAGTGAAATTTGGGATATTCTTTAATATCATGTGAATGGTCATGCTATGAAACAAGTTCATTGAGTGAACCCCCCGTAACCATACCCTACAATACTAACATCACACCCTACAATACCCTATGACACTAACATCATACCATACTAACATACCATACCATACTAATATACCATACCATATCATACCCTAGAATACCCTATGATACTAACATCATACCATACCAACATACCATGCCATAATACCATACCATACCATACCCTACAATACTAACATACCATAACATACCATACCATAACACCATGCCATACGATACCATACCATACTAACATCATAACATCATAACCATACCATGTACACCATCCTAGACTACCCTAGAACCTTACCCTGCCATCTTTACCTCAAACTACAAATTCAGAGTTTAAATCATTTATTTACTCTTTCTTTATAAACAAAAAATGAAGTTTATTAAAATGCTTATTGCTTATTATGAAGGTTCATTGATTGGACATAAAGGGTAAATCATAAGTCCATCAAATATCATACATTAGTTCTTGAAACTTTCTACAAAACACATACAAATCTAAACTCAATTTCTTATGATTTCAATTGACAATGGGATTAAATTGTTCACATAAGTATCTAAATTTTTCACTATTCATTTGTTTCATGTATGTGCATAGCCTAGGTATATGGTCATGAAACCCTAGTTCCATCTCATAACTTCTCAATCCTAGTTATAATATGCAATTTGTAGTTAATGAAACCCTAGTTGGTTTTCAATTTGTACATGTACATGTGTTTCTAGTTCCATCTCATAACTTGTAAAGAGGTCATAAAACCCTAGTTCCATCTCATAACTTCTCAACCCTAGTTATATCATGGATTTATAGTTCATGAAACCCTAGTTGGTTTTCAATTTGTACATGTACATGTGTTTTTACTTCCATCTCATAACCTGTAAAGAGGTCATAAAACCCTAGTTCCATCTCATAACTTCTCAACCCTAGTTATAGCATGCAATTTGTAGTTCATGAAACCCTAGTTCCATCTCATAACTTCTCAACCCTAGTTATAGCATGCAATTTGTAGTTCATGAAACCCTAGTTGGTTTTCAATTTGTACATGTACATGTGTTTATACTTCCATCTCATAACTTGTAAAGAGGTAATAAAACCCTAGTTCCATATCATAACTTCTCAACCCTAGTTATAGCATGCAATTATAGTTCATGAAACCCTAGTTGGTCTTCAATTTGTACAGGCACATGTGTTTCTAGTTCCATCTCATAACTTGTAAAGAGGTCATAAAACCCTAGTTCCATCTCATAACTTCTCAACCCTAGTTATAGCATGCAATTTGTAGTTCATGAAACCCTAGTTGGTTTTCAATTTGTACATGTAAATGTGTTTCTACTCCCATCTCATAACTTGTAAAGAGGTCATAAAACCCTAGTTCCATATTGTAACTTGTAAATAGGTCATAAAACCAATCTAATGATATAAACCTAAAGAGGTCATATAAACCTTAGTCCATTTTGCAGCTTGTTATTCATGTACATGTGTTTCAAATTCTAAGTCATGCATGCATGTGAACTTCCACTTGTGATCCATGTTCAACCCTATTCATTTTCTTTCATGCATGTGCATAGACTAGGTATATGGCCTTTTGGTTTCTACTTAAATGATATTAATCAATCTAATTTGATCTTCAAACATAAAGAGGTCATAAAAACCTAGTTTGAAGTTCCATGTCTCAATTTGTGAACCCTAGTTTTATTATGCCGGTTGTTGGTTTATACTTTAGTATGGGAATAATGTAGCCTATGAACCCTACCAACACAGCCATGGTCGATGGTTTTGCAGAGTTGACCCACCAATGCTAGAGTTGCATTGAAGGAAAATGAGGAAAATCCTAGTTTACAAAATCAAAGCATAATGAAGTCATTGGGCCTTGAAAACATGAGGGAGAGGGACACCTAGAGGTAATCCCATGCTAGGAGACCAATGGAGTCGACGGTTCTTCGATCTGACCTCAGGATTCCAAGTTATGTCCAGTTGAAAGTCGCATGACAATGTTGTTCACAGACACTTGGTGACTTTCGGTCCGGCAGAAAAAAACAAACGAAGCAGCAAAATTGCATGTTGTTGGCTCCTACAAGTCTGTATGGAAAAGGATGATATGGGAACCCTACAAACATATCCACAGTCGAGTTTTTTCATCCATTGACCCACCAATGTTAGAGTTGCGTTGAAGGAAACTGAGCAAAAACCTAGTTTACAAAATCAATGCACAATGAAGTCACTGGGCCTTAAAAACATGAGGGAGAGGGCCACCTAGAGGTAATCGCATGCCAAGAGACCAATGGCGTCGACGGTTCTTCAATCCGACCTCCGGTTTCGAAGTTATGTCCAGTTGAAAGTCACATGAAAATTGCGTTCAGGGACACTTTGTGGCTTTCGGTACAAGAGCGAAAAAACAAACGGAGCAGCAAAATTGCATGTCGTTGGCTCCTGTAAGCTGATATGGAAAATTCTGATATGGGAACCCTACCAACATAGCCATTGTCGAGGGTTTTCATGTGTTGAACAACTAATTCAAGAGTTGCAAGAGTTGACCCAACAATGTAATTAAATGTACAGTAATATAGAAAACATCAAAAAAAGTAAATTTCAACAACTTGAGAGCATCTTATTTTCTGATTGATATTTGTTGGTGTCTAAAGACACTGAGTTGTTCTTGGAACCTCCAATGTGCCATAGATGGTGTTTGTATCCTAGGCACATGAAAGGCTAAAAATTAGTACTCTCATAAGAAAGTAAGGAGAACCCAATGAAAATGTGCCAACATGATTTATAGATAACTCACCTGAGGTTGTACGATTGTGTTTATAGTATCCAGTATCCTATGAATAATTTTATGTCTGTGAATGGTGTCCGTCAACCACATGTTTATTACATTGGGAATAAACTAAGCCTAAATAATTTAAATTATGCTTTAGCATGCACTTTAAAGGTTAAATAATGCACCTAACAATCTAGCCACATCGGAAAATCTAGTAACACGTGACAATGCACTCACTCGAGTAGGTCGTATGGAACATCTCTGCTATCGATGGTGTGGATCAATCTTTCTTGCTCTATATGAGGTATCAAATATCGTACATATGAACTATTTTTGTTTGAAAGTGTGTGCAACTTGATGTTTATACCAGGTAGTAGCTTGGTGAAGTGGTATACAATAGCTCATAATCTATAATCCTGATATACATACACACACTTCCTTTTCTGTTTTGTTGCTAGTGTCAAGTACTCCCCTTTTATAACCATCAAGCTGGTTCGGAATTCAATGTTTTTATCAGTTAGATAATGGTTTGTTTCCCCTCTAAGCAATGTGCCAACCAATAGTCAGAACCCGATTCATTATTTTTTGGGGCAACCACTGCATATATCTGACCTGTGAAAGGAAATAGGTCGAGTTAACAATACATAAATTAAATTTATAATTTAGGTACTACTAATTTAATTTTTTGTACCTGCTTGTATGATATCGGATATGTGATCATAGTCTATATAAATGTGTGTTTGATCATCTTCCAAATGGTCTATTACTTTAAGCCCCTTGAAATCGGTGCCAAGTGTCACTCGATCCCATGTATCAACTGTATTTGTATAGTCACAATCATCCCATTCATCGATGCTACAAGAATTACAAAAGAAAGCCTTCAATATTGTCCAAATTTATAGGGTTGATTTTTCATAGCTTCTAATTGAATGAAACTATGGATTTCCATGCATTGTGCTCACCAGATGTGTTTGGGATCGATACACATTGGTAACCTCCCAGAATATTCTTTGCACTAGGTGTTTCCTTGCCACTTGTTCTCCCATGACAGATGCACACAATTTTACTATAGATGCAACGTCTCGAAGGCAAGCACCTATAAAGTTCATATATTCCCTTCAAAGGGAATTTTTTATGCATGCACGAGCACCATCGTTCTCTCCTTTTCCATGCCCAACTTCAAATTAGCTCCATATATGCGGCACCTTGTATTTTATGTGCAATAAACACAACCATTGAAATACACATGAATTATTGAACTATCCAATACAACCACCTGACTAAATGAAATGGTGATAAAATGGTATATCCATAGCTATCACATGATCATCGAATAATTTAAAGAAATGTTGCATGTAATGGATGTCATGGGTCCGGTCGTCACTTATGTAGAAGTGACTTTCTTTCAATATCACATGTTTCTCTTCATTTCTATCTGGACCATGCCGATACATGATATGGACCATTATGCTCACCTACTCTCAGTGATAGTATTGACTTTGTATTTCATTATGTGGTTGTAGGGTGTACTTTTCTACAAATTCAACCACTAATAGTATTGTTCCGAGAGGGAAGGTGTCCCACCATATTCTGAATTGCTCATCTTACCACTGTGCCATATCAACATGTTGAGGGTACTATTGGATCTTTCCATGAAACTCTAAAATAAAATCACATACTTGCACCTGGTGTAAAAAAATAAATAGTGTTATAAAACAACATAAAAATATGTACATGTAGTCACCAACTTAATATACATGAATTCACCTCTGAAGTCACCAATTTAATCTTACTGCTTTATTTTTCATCATGTTGTTGATATGTCTCATATTGATAGTTTCGCTTCTCGACAATTGCATTCCCGAATGTTTGATCTTCACTCTCATGGATGCAATCAAACCATAATGATAGCCCTCCACAATTGTTGCAATAACCCTCTACACATTGTTTTAAGTAATGTGTCTACCCATCTTGCCTCGGACACATCATGCTATGGATGAAATCTCTGGATGACATAGGTGGTATTGTACTTGAGCATTCTTGCACATGGTAAGGATGCAAAAAATGGCATATATGTGAAAATGTATGATAATATAGATCAAACTCTATGTGGTATCTACAATAAAAAGTGTTCCAAATGGTATTGATTATAATATACCGAGGCTTGCATTTTTCAAAAGATATTTTCCCGAGCCTTAGCTCTACATGGGAAACTTTAAACATCTCGAATAATTGATTTTGTGCCATGTTAAGACAATGTTTAACATGAGGTTCATTGTTCATAGAACCCCTACAATGTTTTAACACATCATTTGTGTTAGAAGAAGGCCTAGTGTTATCATGCCAAAATGTGTGCACTAGTCCCTTCACTTCTTTGACTGACTTTCTGTCTTTGTGGGGAAACCTACCGCTAAATGCCCAAAATGTTTCCATTTGTCCCTCTACATCAAGGTTTTCTCTTCTTAGTGAATATTTTTTAAGTGTGTTTGGATGTAAAGGCACAATATATGATGTGCATTTAAGTAAACGACGTTGTCTTGTGGATATACATACAATTGATTCAGCCAATACGTGGCGAGCCACATTACAATCCTGTGAATGATTTTTTTTACCAATCAATGTGAATGCAACAACAAGAGATTTAACAATGTGATTACTTGATTCGATATTCTTGAATGTTCTTAAGCCTAAATTTCTTCTAACAGTTGCCATATTTATAGTTTTAAGCAAGGATAAAAACAATTGTCATTTACTGGCTTTGGATTTGTTATCAAAATATTGTTTCATTATTTGAGAACAATGACAAAGGATAATGCGTTTATCCACCTTACCTTCCATGGAAGTCAATTCGCTCTGGTACACTTGTATGCGTTTAGGAGTTCTCTTTCATTTTGATGCGAGATTTCTTGCTGTTTGAAATGTTGGAGTGACATTTACATCCACTACAGGCTGACCACTTCGATTAGGAGATTGAACCATATGGCATGGTTGTTGCAGAGTCACATTTGCATCAGGAGTAACATAATTATTGAACTCTTCACAAGATTTTCCATTTAATAATGGATCAAGAATATCATCTCCCATATAACCAGCTTCCTTTAATGTTGCATTATCTTCCTCATCCTCTATGTCACGTATCTGTTAAGCGAGAATGGGAACTATTTGCTCATCCAAAAAATGTCGACGATTTCTTGAATCTTCCTTCTTCTTTTCTTTTTTATTTTCATCTTCTCCTGCTGTAAGCACCTTCCTCGCTGACTTTCGACCTGTATTACATACATTCCCCATTGAAATCCACCCAAAATTGTACAAAACCTATGGATTTGTGTAAGAAATGATTAAATTGCAGGTTGAACAGTTCTCAGTACACGATTTCAAAAGAATGATGTATTCTTCTATAGTACACATGGCCCATAGCATGCAACCCAAAATATTTTATATAACACATATTGCATATGTGATATAATGCATTTTTTATTTATCACATATGCAATATGGATACACTGCTTTTTACTTAACACGCAGTTTGTATTATGTGATCACTAAATCGCATATGTGATTTAGTGCATATCAAATATTAAATTTGATAACCTTATAATGGATCTCATGCCAATGGTTAAGACCTCTAGACCTATCCTTCGACAATGGTAGTGTCTATAGAACTATCTCTTGTCTAGAAATATTCATAATGGTTCCCATATGACCATGGCCAACGCCTCGTGAACAATCTTGAATGCATAAAATAGACTAATGGCACATATATCCCATATTAAGGATAAATATCCCCTTTAAAGGGCATGCGTAGTGGTTTAATACTTGTGTCTGTTACACCATTGTCCCATTACCATCGTTAAGACCTTGAAACCCATCCTTAGCACATAAAACCTGATAATGACACCCATGTCCCACTAAAGGCCAAATATTCCATCTATAAGGCATGTATGTTGATTTAGGTACTTATTGTCTACTCTTCCATGACTATATTAAATGTCTAGAGACCCATCCCTCCCATCCAAAAACCTATAATGGCACCCTTATCCCATTATAATACCATTTAGACTCCCAATATTCCATCCAGACGATCTATGGGGTGGCTCATGGCCCAACATTACATTGGTTAAAAGGTGGGGGGAGTCAAAAGAGGGAGAGGAAGCTTTAGAGGGAATCATGGGAGAGGGGAATGGGTAGGGGACATATATGGGGGTGATGAAGGCAGAAGAAATATAAAGGAAAGGGAGGGATGGGTATGGGAGAGATATGAGGGGGGATGGTGGGAGGAAAAATATAAAGGGAAGGGATTGGTGGGAGGGGAATAAATATAAGTGGGAGTGAGGGCCATGGGGTCTTAGACGTTGTCAAGGGATGAAACCTCTACTTTAGGCCCTAAATGAAGCTTCTAGGTATATAGGGCCACCAATAACACCTTAAACCACCATATGCTTCCTCTTGAGGCCATTCTGAGCTTTGTGTGTGGGAATTGACACCATTAGGTTGTTTTAACCACTAATGATGGGTTTAGAGACCTTTGACATGGTTGAGCTATCCGAAAACCCAGGTTGTAGACACTAAAGGAAGCTTCAATGGATCTAGAGGAAAGAATAATGTATCAAGCCACCACACCTGACCTCTCTAGGGGGTCTTTGGCCTTATATTAGGGATATGCGATTGATTGGAGATTTTTTTAACATTAGTTATGGTTCTCGGGGCCATATGCATGGAAATGGAAGGAAACCCAATATTTCAGCCCAAAATGAATCCCTTAGTCATTGAAGGTCAATAAGGACACTTCAAAATACCACGAAGGTCTTTTTGATGGTATCCCTACCCAAAACTGGGGATAATCATGCCATCGAGAGGTTTTAAATAGTAGACATGGTTCTCAAGGCCTTACACATGGTTGATGAAGAAAACACAAGCCTTAGTCCATAAAGGAGTATTATATCCATCAAAGGCCTAAAATGATACCTCGGATCACCTCACATGACTTACAAGCACTAGGTATGGTTCATGTGGCCTTCGACAATGTTGGGGTAGTAAACATTGGGATTGTACTCTAAAAAAAATTCTAGGAATCCATGAACATGAAAAACACCTCAAATGACCAGCTATGACCTATTGATGTTACCCTATCGTTCGAGTGGTGACATGGATGTCATTAGAATGTTTTGGATAGTAGATATGAATCCATGGGTCTTGGAAATTGTTAAGGTAGGAAACCTAGGCCTTGTACCATAAAGAAAAATTCTTAGAATATAGTTTTAAGAATGAAATTTGATCCACCATACATGACCTCATGAGCATATCCTGGACATAGTTCTGGGAGAAACCCTTAGTCATTCTTGAGCACAATGTATACATCGTGGAGTGTCAACATAGTCGAGAGGTGACACCTTGGCCTTATGCCATAAGAAGTGATTTTGTGTGTCCACGGGAAAAAATAATGCTTCAAAACAACATAAATGATCGCACAATCCTTATCCTCATAGTGGATGTGTTGGTATTATTAGGAATAATTTAGATCTAGATATGAGTTTTGAGCCTGAGAGAAAGGTTAGGCAATAAAAATAAATCATTAAGTCTAAAAAAAATCTTCTATGTCTTAAGCGTCATGAACAAGCACCATCGACAAGCGTCTTGAACCTCCAATAATCTAACCTCGTTATCCACAACCATTCACAAATTCTATGCTAAGCGTCATCCTTTTGCCACACTAAACCTCATTGGTGGGGCCAAAAATTACAATGATCTTTTCACTTTAGATGGGGTTTCTCCCAAAGACTATCCACTAACTTGGTATTTACCCTTTTTTACTCTCATACCAAGCTAGTTAAGAAAAAACACATATGCATTATAATGCATATGCGATATGAATAACACTATAATGCATATGGGTGTTTTTTAAAATTTAAAAACTCGGCGGGAATAAGGTTTGGCATTATGTTCAGAATTAGCTTTGGACTACCGAACCTATTGGCTAGGACAAATAAACCAGGGCTATTTCCTATCTTTTAGAACTCTATCAATATGCTCAATTTCGATTGCATGTTTTGCTTTGACAAACACAATATTTTTTTATGAAAATTTAGAATATTGTAGAGTACGATAAATTATGATTTTGAATATGTACTTTTTTCCTTCAAATGTATGTTTTAATTATTTATTATTATTTTTCTAAATGACACACGTTAGTTTTCAAAAATAGATACATTGATTGTTTTTTATATAACTTTTGATTGCCTTCACCATTTGCCAAGAAAACTATATGGTGCACTAGAAGAGAGCAATCTCTACAACATTATATATAGAAATCAAGGATTTCATTAATTGTTGCCTCTAAAGTGTTGCACCGGCATAGAACGTTTTCATTTCAATCTTTTCTAACTTCAATAATTAATAATAATAAAAATATTTCATAAAAAATTATGAATAAATAGTGTTGCACTAGGCCCATAGGTCCTTTACATCTCTGCAATATTTTATCCAAAATTGACATCATTTACCTCATATATTGGTGCACCTGCACAAACATATATGTTATGATGTTCACACATTTTTCTGCATAAATGTTATATATTATGAAATCTGATTCAATTTCCTATCTTTTGTCTTTTTACTTCATCTTCATACACATTAGGGAAGTACCCCTAATTCTCACCTAAAGTGAGAGGTTCCAAGTTTTTCCAGTATTATGTGGCATCTTTGAGTGTCTTTAAAGGAGTCCATGATTGTGCATCAGCTCCCATATATGTATCTCTCTCGCTCTCTCTCTCTCTCTCTCTCTCTCTCTATGTATATATATATATATATATATATATATATATATATAATGATTGCGTATCAACTCCCATACATATATATATACCTTCCCTGTACAAAAAAATGAGCTTGTAGAATCTGTAGAATTTGACTCCTCTTTATAAAAGAGGAGATTGGAGCCAACTTTTCATAAATGAGCTGAAATTCAACACAAATTTAAGAGTGAAGGAAAGTTTGAATTCATTCAACATAATTAAGTCATGGTGTTTTATACAACATTGACATTGAGCTCTATATAAGCTTACACACCCTACTCACTCTAAATTTGAACCTATGATATGTGAGGAGGAAACTCATATTATTAACCATTAAGCTCACCTAAAGTTCTATATAATCGATAATTGTTTTTTACATTTATATTTATTTATTTATTAATAGAATTATTTTAATTAATCATAAAGATTTATGGAATGTTGGAGATGATCAAGTTGTCCACTATTATAGAAGGATTGTAGAACGTAGAGGTGACGACGACGAGATATTAGGGTTTTATTGCAGAACGCACTTCTTCAGGAGTTACGTTACTTTTCTTTGTACCTGCTTTACATTTGTGCTACCACGTTTTGTCTGAGCTCTATTGTACCTACTCCACGGGGAGCATGTCACTTTAAGATCTCAAGCAGCTGGTGCCTACACCGCCATATGGAGGGAGGGCATTTAAGGTGGAAAGATGAGTCTTTTCTAGTGTTTCTTTAGATATCGGTTTACCCTTATGTGATAGAGGTTTTCATTCTCATGGCTTTGGTCTGGTGCCCTATGCATCGGGTTATAGAATGGATTGTCCATCGATGTTCATGGGTATTTTGTTATCGGTTAATGAGCTCGTTAGTGCTGGTAAGGTGCCTATTTCAGGTTGTGATAACAATGGTTCTGTATCTTTGGTCTCTGCAGAATGTGGTAGTGGTCGACCTGCGAAGGTTTGTTTTGATCCTCCAGCATTAGGTCTTTGTGTATTGATGATACATGGTGACAGTGTTAATCCTATGGGCATGGTTGAAGGTTTCGTCCATTTTGCTGGTTGTCAGGGTGCACGACCGGATGCGGATATTGGTCATGATTCAATGGGGGGTTTTTACTCTGGTTTCCATCCGTCACTTGTTCCATATCATACGGTGGTGGGTATGCATTTGAAGAGGGCATGGCACACCCTTAAGAAACTTGAAAAGCCAGTTCTGATGACTGTTGGGGAGGATGTTGGCTTAAACGATATTGTCCTAAGGAACGCTTTGACTTTGGTTGGAATTTTTGGAGGATGTAAATTCAGTTTAGAGGGTGTCAAAAATTGGGTTACTAATTCTTGGAAGGACCATATTAGTAGATGTCCTGATGTCTTTATGCTACCGATGGGTTCGATAGCTTTCAAATTGTTTTCTGAAGTGGATTTGGTTGCAGTTATTGCCGGTGTCTGGAGATGGGACAATGTCGGTCTTCTTATCAAACGTTGGATGCCCTTATTTGATCCAACTCTAGAAAGGTATGATCAATTGCCCATTTGGGTAAAATTACCTAATCTCTCACTTGAATACTAGTCTGAATATTTCTTTAAGCTGGTAGGGAATACACTAGGGATGCATTTGATGATTTTTCTTTTCTGGAGTTTGGTGTTTGCTGCTTGGGTAGGGTTTTGGTTTTGCTTGATTTACGCAATGGTATTGCTACTGATTTATTGATAAAAGGGGAAAATTTGAGTTTACTCAAACCTTGTATTATCTCGGCGTCCGCTTTCGATGTAATATATGCCATGTTTATTGCCATTTGATGTATGATTGTTCTTTACCTTTTCATAAAAAAGCTAAATCTGCTTCTCCCTATAAGACCAAGTCTGTTTTGCGTGTTAATAATGGTGCGTGTATTTATGGGGACAAGTCGGTTTCTGTTAAGAATGATGGGGTAGTGGATTTCTATTCTTCTCTTAATCCAATTAATCAAGTGATGGAATTCGGATCTTAGTCTGTTATTATGAAATCTCTTAAACCCCTCTGTATTTCCTCTTTCTCTGATTTTGGAGGTCCTATGCTAAATAAGAAAATGGAGGAGTTTGTTGTGGGTACTATATCTTCATGTAAATTGTCCCTGTCTAATTGTGCATTGGTGGATTTACGGTTTATATCTCGGAACAAAGGAAATCTTGTAGTCATTAAGGGTTATTTACCGCGGTCTTGTACAAAGGTTAGCGAAGATCAAGTGTATGGTATAGATCAAGACCTTTATGGGACACATCCTCCTAATAAGGATTCTGATGAGCTTCTACCGACTGTGAATTCTGAAATTATGACTAAATTTGGGACACTTACAGCAGTGTTTTCCCCCTCTGGTGTCCCTTTATGATTATGATGACCCTCAACATTATGGGATTGGCTAATATCCCTAAAAAACTAGTGGTGCGTAGGTTGATTGATGAGCATTTTTTAGATGT
>LPNX010404662.1:0-54321 GCA_001517045.1 Pseudotsuga menziesii
TTTTACAGACACTATCATGCTAGAACATTTATTACAATTACCTCATGGGGTATGAACATGTGATATAGTACAACAAGCACTTCCCAGAAGTACTTCCAAAGGTCCTTTTGAAGTCCGAACAAGTTAGCCATGTCCAGTTCACCGGGATCACTTGATAAAAATCACTAAGTACAACTTAGGTGGTAACACCCTTTCCTTTTCCTACCATCTGAGATCGTGAGTAAGTCTGTCTTGGCAACCTGCAATCTATAGGATTTCACACTGGGAGATCCTGTGTGGTACCTTGAACCACCTACCAACCCTCTAAGGCCCCAGGATGTGTTGACTCATGTCCATCCAATTGAGATGATGTTGCACCTATCTCCAGGTCCATCAAAGACTCCTCTTGTCTCCATTCCTGCCCCTCTTCCTCCAACAGAGACTGGGGGCAAGGCCACCAAAACCACAACCAATACCATTTACTATATCTCTAGCACTAGTTTCCCTTCAATCTCATCAGCTGTGGAAGATCCACCTGATCTATCCCATCACCACTTATGCGGTGATGATGATATATGTAAAACCGCCTTCGGTTTTACCCCATTCCATTTAAACCATAGTGTGGAATCGATTCTTCCCATAAAAGACCAGATTCTGTCATCCCACCTTGCCAACAACCTTCGTCTCGGCAAGGGGGCATACCTCTTTGCTGACTTAGACAATCAACTCTTGAAGAAGCTGTGCAATGGGCTCCACCTCAAGAGAGCCTATTCCTAATATAACCACCATGAGTCCCTTATAGCGTAATTTTTTCCCTTTTTTGTTTTGCAATGTTTTTACCACAAATCAAAGACCCCCATTCAGGGGCAGCAGTAGAAGCTGCTAAATCAGAGTCACCTAGAGCCTGTTTGAGACACCTCTCACATATCTAGGTGTGGAAATTGAACCCAGGTGTTAGAACAATTACACTCACAAAAATTGCCAATTACACATGCAAATTACACACAAACGAGACTGAATATGGAGCAGAACACTAATCTGTATTGAATAATTGTACAATAGCAAACCTTGTGAATTCATAGGCTGCCACAATAAATAATTACATGAGAGATTCAAATGCATTGGGATGCCATTCAAATTGGTCAAAAGCAAGCTTACTAAAACTAAGCAAATCCCCCATAGGTGCATAACGTAGCTTCCAAATCTATCTAGGAGCTCATGAATTGGAAAAATCAATTAGGGAGGATAATAGGTGATGGAAGGACAACTCATACATGCTTTTTTTAGGATAAAAGTGTGGAGGATGATGGGGACAAAAAACAAGTTAACTTCACCTAGTCAAACTTTCCCAATTGCCTTAAAACTCAGTAAAAATAAGACAAAAATAGAGATAATTAATGTCTAAGGTATCTAACTATGGGTTGATTATTCTAACACCCCCTCTTAAGCCTGAATTATGAGTAAAATATCAAAAAATAATAGGTCCTAGCAACAAGGCTTAGTCACCCTTTACATACTGCATGTCGATTTAACCAAGGAAAGAGGAAAAAACCTAGTGGGAAAAATCCTCCCTTAAACATGGACAGTAAAAACAAATTTGAAAATATTGTCATCAATCATGCTTCACAGCATGATCAGCAATCCCTAGCAGTGATTTGAGATTGCTGAAAGTCTTCTCACAAAAAACTTTGGTGAAGATGTCTGCTACTTGTTCTGAAGATGAACAGAAGAGTAGGTGAATGGTGCCATCATGCACAAGCTGTCTGATGTAGTGCATATGGATCTCAATGTGTTTGGTTCTCTGTCTCTAAACTAGATCATTGCAGATTTGAATGGTACTCTGATTATCACAATAGATAGTAGTTGACTATTCTGATTCGAAGCCACACTCACCAAGTAATCCCTGCCATAAACATTGAGTTGCCGCATTTACAACTCCTCTGTACTCTGCTTCTATAGATGAGAGTGCAATGGCACTCTGTTTCTTGCTTGACCAGCTGATTGGTCCTTCAGCAAGAATGAACACATATTTTGATGTTGAATTTCTATCTATGTTGTCATCTGCCCAATCACTGTCAGTAAACCCAATCAAATCAAGATCAGATTTAGCTTTGTAGAAGATCCCATGAGTCCTTGTTCCCTGGACAAAGTTAAGGATCCTTTTGGATACTCTCCAATGGATCTCATGAGGCTGATCCATGTATATTGAAGCCACACTTACTTCATAATAAATATCAGGTCAATTATGTGTAAGGTACAGCAAACACCCAATCAGTTGCCTATACAGTGTATTATTTACCATAGGTGAAGAATCTGCTTCTTCAAGCTTAACTCTTGAAAGGAAGGGAGTCTTGCTTGGCTTGCAATATTTCATGTTGAAATTGTTCAGAAAATCCAAAGCATACTTGGACTGATGTACATTTATTTCATGTTTGGTTTGAGCAATATCGAGACCCAATAATTGGTTCAATAACCCCAAATCAGTCATAGAAAATGCATGGTTCATTGCATCCTTCAAGGAGGCAATTTCATCCTTTGAGCTTCCTATAATGAGAAGGTCATCTACATACAAGACAATAATCATCAAAGAACCATGAATCAGCTTCAAATAAATATTAGGATCATACTTTCATCGAACAAAATTCAATGATAGTAGAAAGCCATCAATCTTGGCATACCAAGCCCTGGGGGATTGCTTAAGCCCATACAAATATTTCTTTAGCCTGCACACAAGAGATGGATTAGTAACAAAGACTTGAGGCTGCTGCATGTAAATCTATTTAGTAAGATCTCCATTCAGGAAAGTACACTTCACATCCATGTGATGTACCTCCCACTGCTTCGAAGCTGCAATGGCTAAGGCTATCCTGATGGAGTCCATCTTTGCCACTGGTGCAAAGGTCTCAATGTAGTCTATGCCATGTACTTGTGAGCATCCATTTGATACCAATATTTCCTTATATTTCAAATTTGAACCATCAGCAGCAAACTTGGTTTTGAAAACCCACTTACATTGAACTAGCTTCCTCCTCGGGGGAACATCAACCAGTTCCCAAGTGTTGTTCTTCTGGAGTGAGCTGAATTCTTCTTTCATGGCTATTTGCCATCTTGGATCATGTGCTACATTTTCATATGTCTGTGGGTATGATTCAACCATCAGATAGAATTTATTTGCAAACAAGGGGTCTTTCATACACAGGGCACTCTCAAATTGAGATCTAGTCCTCCTAGAATCATTAGGATTTCCAGCTAGTTCCCCAGCTACATGAATGGTCTTTGATTCCCATTTTCGTCTTGTAGGACTATTAGTATATGCAATTAAATCATCATTATTAGACATATCAGAATCATCAAACTCATTTATCTCTTCACTTATATTCAGTGGTTCTAGTGGTGAAGAAAACTCTCCAACTTCAACTGCTGCTAAAGGCTCTTCTTGGAACTGAACACTCCTTTCAATGAAGGCTTTGTTTGTGCTCAAATTGATCAGCTTGTACCCTTTTGAATATTCAGAGTACCCAACAAATAGACACTCTTGGCTTTGGGGCTGCAAAGCCTTTCTCTTTTCTGTTGGAATTCTAGCCCAAGCCCTTAAGCCAAAAATCCTGAAATGGGTCACATATGGCTTGTGCCCACTCCATGCTTTGAAATAATTCATACCATCAAGATATTTATGAGGAACCCTATTCTGGATATAGGCTGCACAGTTTATAGCTTCGGCCCAAAACTTTGGTGGTAAAGTCTTAGCCTCCATCATGCAGGTTGCCATCTCTTTTAGTGATCTGTTCTTCCTCTCATCAACACTATTTTGCTATGGTGTGTAAGGGATAGAATGCTGCATATGAATACCTACATCTGCACAATATTGAATGAACTCAGACTTGACATAGTCACCACCATTTTCAGATATGAGGACCTTGAGTTTCCTCCCAGACTGATTTTCAACCAAGACCTTAAAGACTTTGAAGAGGCCAAAAACTTTAGACTTGTGTTTCAAGAAGTAAACCCAGTAGAATCTGGAAAAGTCATCTATGAATGTCAATTCATATTTTTCCTCACTCATTGACATATGAGGAAATGGGCCAGCAACATCACTGTGGATCAACTCAAGAGGTGCAGAGCTTCTCTCATGACTAGATTTCTCAAATTTGTGCTCTGGGTGTTTTCCTAAGATGCAACCTTGACAGACTCCTTTGGAAAACTTAATCTTTGGTAACCCTAAGACCATTTATTTTTCACTAAGATCAAAAAGATACTTATGGTTAAGATGGCCAAATATTTCATGCCAAATATTTATTTCCTCATTAGCATGAATCAGAAGAGGAGAGGGATTTGAGTAGGGTATAAAATGTGAAAACATGTATACCTTCGAAGTGTGATTTGCAACTCCTTTTGCAATGACTTTACCACTTGAGATCTCTGTGATCTCAACTTCATCAGGGGAGAATATGACCTTCTTTGGAGACCTTGTGTGGGTCATCTGATACACTGATAAGAGGTTAGAGGCAAGACCTGGAACATACAATACATTGCTGAACTTACCATGGTCAAGATCAATCCTCCCTTTGCCCAAAATTTCACTGAGAGAGTCATCTCCCAATACTATTGGTGGACCTTTCGACATGTCAAGTGAGGTGAATGCCTCCTTGGTTGAAACCATATGTCTTGAAGCTCCAAAATCAATGATGAAACTAGGTGAGCTTGATGTGCCAACAACCAATGCATGAACTCTCTCTCTGTCTTCTGAATTTGATCCTCCTTCCCTCTTCTTTGAGCTATTAGGAAGGGAGATTCCATTCTTCTCTAGAAGTTGGGTCAGCATGTCAATTTGCTTCTTCATGCAGGAGCTTTCAGGATGATTTCCCTTACTGCAGTATGCACACTTGCTGATTTCTCCTTTGTTCTTCTTCTTCTGGGGGTTCTTCTTAGAACCTTGGGGCTCCTCTGGAGACTTGTTCTTGTCTCTCTTTTTATTAGGTGGCTTCTTAGCTTTCTTCTTGCCTTTTGAATCCACCCTTGAATCTCCAGCAACTAGAGCTTTGTCTTTGGAAGGTTTGATGGTGCCCATCATCACCATTTTATCTTGTTCTTGTGTGAGAGATTCCATGAACTTTGCAAGTTTAGGAATCTTCCAGAATCGAGCTGTCAACTTCGTGGCATGGAAGGTTAAAACAAACACTGAATATTCAGGGCCAAGCTTTGAGAGTATGGCCAAAACTAGTTGCTCCTCCTTCTTTTCGATTTCGCACTATTTTGGCTGCAAAACAAGGGATTTAAACTTGGAAAAATAGAGTTGTAAGGATTCAAAGCTATTGGGACTCAAAGATATCAGTTCATTCTCAATTTGATGTCCTCTCATCTCATCTATTTTACCAAAAATCTCAACAATATTCTCCCATACTTCATTTGGTGATGTCAATCCATCAAGATGGAAAAGGAGGTCTCTGGATATGCTCAGACACAGGAGACCATAGGCCTCATCCCTCCTGTTGTGCCATTTAATTTTCTCTATAGCTGCATTGGGCTCTGCTTCTGTTTCCATAGTCACTCTGTAGAGGCCTTTCTCTCTCAACAGTATCTCCATCTCTGCTTTCCATTCAAATAAATTAAATGGAGTTAAGATGATCTTCTGAGATTGATCCATAGCTCAGAAATTGTCCCTCCAGTCAGCAGAATGCTCCCAATCAATGATTTCAAACCTACAATAGCAATATGGAAGGAGACAAATTGATCTCCAAAGGCTCTGATACCATGTGGAAATTGAGCCCAGGTGTTAGAACAATTACACTCACAAAAATTGCCAATTACACATGCAAATTACACACAAAGGAGACTGAATATGGAGCAGAACACTAATATGTATTGAATAAGTGTATAATATCCAACCTTGTGAAGTCATAGGCTACCACAATAAATAATCACATGAGATATTTGAATGCATTGGGATGCCATTCGAATTGGTCAAAAGCAGGCTTACTAAAACTAAGCAAATCCCCCATAAGTGCATAAAGCAGCTTCCAAATCTATCTAGGAGCTCACAAATTGGAAAAATCAATTAGGCAGGCTAATAGGTGATGGAAGGACAACTCATACATGCTTTTATTAGGAGAAAATAGTGGAGGATGATGGGGACAAAAAACAAGTTAACATCACCTAGTCAAACTTTCCCAATTTCCTTAAAACTCAGTAAAAATAAGACAAAAATGGAGATAATTAATGTCTAAGGTAGCTAACTATGGGTTGATTATTCTAACACTGGGCTCAAATTTCATCCTCTATATTCTAATGAGACCATCGTCTCATGTTTAATAAGTAATTTTTGGGACGACTTCTCGAAAGCTACCTTGATTTACGAGCTAGAGCATGGCGATGCAAGTGTTTGAGGACCTGTACTTGTATCACTCTTGCCTACCGCTACTCATGCAGGTTTTTAGGCCACTGCCCATTAAGGGTCACCTTTTTTCTTTTTCTTTTTGTATTTTAACACGTAGTTTTCTACTTCATTCACCACACCTTACGCGGACCTCTGGACCACTGTCCACAAAACAATTTATTTTCTTGCATGTATTTGGCATATAAATTCCCTCGGAATTGCACTCACATCACATGTAGTCAAGTCCATCCACCACAACAAACACACACGCTCTCCTGACCTCTATCTAAGAGCCACTTCGGTTTTCGTGCCTTTGCCACATCGACTCGGGAGCCTCTGTCGTGATCTATCCCACGCATGTATTGGTATGTTTGAGAGCCTTCTGCTCTGTCCATACTACAAGAATGACCTTTGTACCACTGTCCACCATCCTGACATGGGACACTTCCTGTTCCACTGCAATTGGTTGACCATACTGGAGTTTCATTTAAGCTCTTTTCTGACTCCTAAAAACAATGAAAATATATCCAAGCACAGTTGCTTCCTCTCCCGCTCACTAAAGTATAGGAAAGGGAATCTACATCATCTCATTTACCTTCTTTTATGGACCATGTAGACCATTAAATGAAAAGGACCACCTTGGTGTATTCAAGCCAAGATCGTTCCCCTCTGCACACTTTTATGCTTTCTTAGGCAAAGGGTCCGCACTTTATGAAAAATCTCACCACGAGTTGTCGTTAAGCTCTTTTCTAACCTTCTCATCAAGAAAATTTTGTCGAGCAAAATTGGTTTCGTTCATGCTCGTACAAGTATCTAAATGACCATCTAGTCAGTATAGGTTTAACCTTTTCTGGCCTGATTGGACTACCAACGGTAAAGAAGTCTCTCATCCCCTCCAGGATGGGTGAGCTCTCCTATGTATACTTTTATCCTTTTTCAGGAATAGAAGACTACCAACAAAAAAGATCCCCCACTGGAGTCTTCTTCATGCTTTCAGACTCTCTAAAATTGAAAACACCGTTGATCATCTACTTTCTTGGGCTCACAAAAAATCCACAAGATCGTACCACAACGGTGCCCCTAGACACCACCCCATAGAAAATAGTTTGGTAGCATTCCCCCTTTGGGTCTCCTTTGTTTAGAGTACTCTTCAATGTGTCTCCCTTGGATCCCATCAATATCAAAAGTCTCCACCTCCTCCAAGTATTTCCCATTTGCAGCGACAATCCTGGTATTACAGCTATGATCCCATTCCCACGAGTCATGTTTCATTTGCTTCCTGGTACGCCCTACCATCATAATCTGAACAAAGGAATTTTGAGTCTACCATACTCCCCCTGCCCCTATTCAATTCTTTCCCCCCCCCCCCCCCCTACCATTCAGCGGGTGAGTCCACAGATTGTCTCACACCTTTCAGTTATCTCCCTCGCACTCCTAGTCAAGGAAACATCATTGCCTTGACTAGGGGCAGGTCTCCCTCTATCGACGACAACACATATATTCTATAGGATAGACCTAGAGGTCCCTGTATCCTAGTTTCATTAACCTCAATGATGAGTTCCTAGGACCACTTGAGAGGATTCCTTAGCACCTATCGGGATGGTTGTTTCTCATGTGCTCGACTCCAACTACATCATCACACCATTGAGATTCATACAGGGTTTGGTCCACATAGTATTTGGTTGAATACCCCAGATGTAACTTGACTCTAGCACATTAATGAGTCTATTTGAGGGACCTAAATAGGTTATGTCCATTGTCATTTTCAGGTTGTGTTGGATACAGTGTTTAGAATCCCCAACAATGCTTCTATATAGATTTATGATTGATGCAGCATACTTGTACCACAGAGACTATGACTCTCAATCAGCGAGTCCATACAACTATGTACCATTCCAGATCCAGCACACCATCAGTCATGAAGATATAACATTCCATAAGAATGCCATGGGTCCAATGTACCAGATCAGCATTGTATTCAGCCTCACATTGAGGAAACCATCATTGTATCATCAGTTGTATATGATTGGCTCTTGCATTTTAAAGCATAGATCCAATTATTCTTTTAACATTGTCACGAGCATGGGGATTCCTGCCTCGTCCATATACATGTCACACATTATTTGTATCTCACCCATTGATGGGAACCATATTAATCAAAAAAACCAAAAGCCACCATGCACCAACCCTGGAAGCACCACCTCTTCACAGCAAATCCTATGATGTCCATCAGCCATATGATGAGCTCTTTCCCTCACACATCAGGGGGAAATATGTTAACCCAAAAAATCCCTCACTCAGCTCTCCATGACCTACACCACCCAAGGACACCATTTCACAACTCTCATATCACTCCATTAGACCCCCACACCCTCAAAAAGGCTTAAGAATGAAGAAAAGGGATTAAAAACCCCAAAAAGGAACCTAAAATACTCTCCTAGGAGCTAAAGCCCCCCAAAAGGGGCTAAAACCCTAAAATGAGCTAAAGTTAGGGTGGAAGGGGCTAAAATCCCCCCAAAAAGGCTAAATCCCTGACCAAGGGTTTAAAACCCTAAAATTCCCCAAAAAATATATAGAAGGAGGGTGGGGGGTCACTCTCAACACACACCTCTCTTGCATACTGTTATGCTACCCGTGGATGACTTGAGACACCTTTGCCTCTCAAGCCACCCACATCCCTCTCTCCTCCATCCATTCTCCCCATTGAGCCATAGCTCCTCATCCATTGTTGAGTGAGATAAGGAGGTGCTTCCTTCCAGCCAAGGCATGGTGGCCCATTCCACCAAACGAGGTGTAATCTTGTTTTGTTTATGCATTTTTATTTAGTAGTTCTTGATTTCTGACCCATGTTTGTTTGTAGATTTGTTTATTGACATGTTTTATAGGTTTATTTATATTCATTAGTTGTTTGCAGGTAGCCAAAGTGAAGCCCTAACATTGTCTGCAAAGGGGCTCACGGCCACTATTTTCTTTCTGACCATTTCGCTTTCTTTTCAGCATTTTCACACACAAGAACCTACCCTTCTGTCCTATAGATAGAAGGGAGCCATTCCTGCCCCTGTAGCAAGGAGAAATCCCTGCTACACTCCCACCATATAGATGCTCTGCCATTCAGATTGAAGATGGCTACTCTTGCCTTCATATTTCCATAGTAGTCTTGGACTTGGAAATATTTCTTCATCCCAAGAAGCCAAGATTCAGCTTCTTGTCTAGTATTTATCTCACCATTAAAGGTAGGAGTCATTACCTTCTTAAATTCATCACATGATTTGTTCCTGTAACACCTCTTCCTCTTATCCCTGTGAGATGAAGAGATTGAACCCCCATTGGATCCTTTAGAGTTAGATGATCCACTAGAATACTTCCTTCTTCTTCTGGCACTGCTCTTATTTCCTTCTAGATTTACTACTCGATGCCCAGAGTTCATATGCCTTTAGATGTCTATCAAAATATGTAGCATGGTTACATTTAACTAATTATGCTCTTCCTAAGCCTTAATCATTCTTTCATTATCTTCTCTGTAACCTTGCATCTTTGCCCTTAGGCCTCTCATGGTGGCTACAAAATATGGGGGTGTATCTTGGTATCTTCTCCATTTAGATTTTGTATCAGCATTTCCAACTCGAATGTTTTCTCCCATAGGATCTTCCTCGTTCCCATAGGGATCTAATGCCTCATCCATGTTGTAGGTTCTCATGGCTAAGCCACAAACCAACTTTTCCAAACTGCACAATGACTCTGCAAAATGTGTTGATCAAACACACTATTAGACAATCTCAAAATTCAAAAAAACTTACCAACCGTTCACTACAGGAGTGAACCGTCGAGAACATGGTATAACTAGATCTACATGTTATCACTCAAAATATACCCAAGGTTGTAAAGGTAATCTTAAGGTAATAACAAGAACCACTTTGGAAAGAAACTGGCTTTTCTTTCCGAAGAGGGATCTCTCAGATATAAATTTAGCAAGGCCAGATATTAAAGTCAAAAATTTAAGTTATGCAGATAGTTAAAACAACACATATAACCATTGGGAAATGGAGTCAAAATAGATAAAGATAGTGCAAAGCTTCATACACGGAATCCCAACAAAGGCAAGATAATCATCCAGTCACAGTCATTCATTGATTTTCGAGTGAATAAGAAAGAAACATGCCCAGTCCGTCAATATAGAGCATCACAAGATGAATTCCAAATCAACTTTAGAAGAAACATTTGTGAAATATCTGAAACAATAGCCAGAGCATAACATGTATGAATTCTGAAACTATTAAACACTATGTTCAGATATGACAGAAAACATAATGGAAGGTAAACACTTAGAAGACAATTACATGGAAAGAAAGCATAGACTGTAACATAAATGACATAGGAATATTTGAAGATCAACCAGCATTCAGCTCTGTTATTTATTCAAAAATCATAAGTTCTCATAAACATCGGTCCAAACATATGGGTTCCAACCCCCAATACATCAAGTAAATTCAAATATATACAAAGACAATTTCTTCCCAAGAAGATCAATAACCAAATAATCCATTGATCAAAGTTTTTTTAACCATATCCCTAATAACTAGGAATAAACTACATGCTTTGATTCAAACAACAGACTGTTTGATTATAACAAACTTAGTGACTGCAAGGTATTCCGAACAAATAGCTTCACGAACTGCAACACTTGTCTTCACGAATGAAGTATGTACTTGGTCTTCCCGAATTTCTCCACGATCTTCCATTCTTCCGCATTTGGGGTGTCATATTATGTCATCTCTCTAATGGACACCTCTAAATCCACATAAGCTTTATAAGACATGGCAAGCAATCCTTTCTTAATAATTAAAAATTTCTCCAATATCTCAAAGTCTTCTGACAATTTTTCTACAATGATCTTCCCTGTCAACCCTTTAACTAAATATTCAAACTTGGAATGGTCCATGTGATTCTATACTAACAAACTGTGATATTAAAATAACCTTCCTTCATCGTCCTAAGAAGAAGGGAGACCATTATCAAATAGATCTTTAAAATCAAGCCTGAAATCCTTTATCTGCGAAGACATTGTATTAGCCTTATCCTGCACCACTTTCATGAGTTGATGTTTGTTAATAAACTTCTTTTTCCATAGCACAATTGTTACTCTTTCCTTAATCCCAATGTCCTGCAAAGTCTGATATGTTAAAGAATTTAATAAATTTAAAGCGTTGTGAGCAGTATTCAAAGGCTTCTTTTCCATGGTCTCATTGGCCAGCCTCAATCTTTAAGTAGCTAAATTGATTAATGAACTTTCATCACCAATAAAGTTTAAATAATACCTAAACTTGGTGATTTCCATAGACAATGTATCCCAAATTAAATGTTTAGCTCCTTGTAGAGGAGCTCTTCTTGTACTTCTTTCCTTTAACTCACTGAACTTTTTCTACAATTGCATTTTGTCATTCAATATTTTATTCTTTTCCTCGATGCTCCTAGCCAATTCAGATTTGATTCTTTCATTTTCCTCTTTTAATTCTTTAATATCTACCTCTTTCAAAGTTACCTGTGACATAGGAACTAACAGATCATTTGCAGAAAATTCATTTAATGGTCTCTCAATATTTACAAGGGATAAATCAGTGTCAATAGGAGTTTGACACATCATTTCTTCAATCATTTCTTTTTCGTCATTCTAATCCTTTTTTAACTTCGAAATTTGAGTCATCAATTCGGCTTTTTCTACTTTCCACTTATTTTTCTCTTCCTGCAGCTTTAATGTTTTCCCTTTGTAGTCCATCATCTCTTGATAAATTTTTTCTTTTTCCTCCTGAAGTGCAAATAATTCTGAGGACTGAGCATGTTCAGAATTAGGGACTTTAAGCTTCTTCTTTAAGACTTGAATGGTATTGTCCTTCTCCTCTAGAAGCTTTTTGGTCACCTGTATATTACTTGGTTCGGTTCCTAAGCTTACAACATCTCCCTGCAAGTTTTTAATTTGAATCAAATTTGCTTTATTTTCCACCCTTTCATGCTTCAATTGAATCTCCATATTATCTACGAGTGATTGTAATTTATTAATTTTCATAATAGTGTTGGAGTAGGGTCCCGCAGCTACAGAAGAAGCTGCTAGTTTTGGCGGAAAGATAAGTTTTGGCGGAAAGAAGATAAGATGGAGCTACGACGCCGTAGCACGTTTCCAGCTACAGAGCAGAGCCGGAAGCCATGACTTTTTGAGATACGAAAGTCAAAGAAAGGAAACGGTACCTCAAGGACAGGGAGAGATCACCCACTGCATTGAAGGCAGTGGCGGAAGACAGGAGGGCTCAGCGACCCTCATAAAGAAGAAGGAGCAATGAGGCTCAAGCATTGAAGACGAAGGACAGAAAAGCGAAGCGGCTCATAGTACCCATGGTCAGTTTCGGGAAGCATGGAAGACTGCAGAGAGCTGTGGTGTGACGGGAAGCGGCTACCTCAAGGACAGAGAGGACCGACTGTCACTAATTAGGGTTTGGGTTACTGTTGGGACAGGCCCACAGTGTTGTAATGGCACAACCTTCGGGCTGCCTATATAAGAATGTATTTTGTATTGTAAAAGGGTTGGTTGGTTGGTTGGTCGGTTGGTTAGATAGCGAGACAGTCGTGATTGAAATAGAGAATAAGGATAAGTAGACTGTTGTAAAAGCCGAGCTCTAGTTCTGGACTTAGCTGTAGCAATCTTACTGAAACCAGTAGCTGGCTTATAGAGTATGCATGTAACGATCCGCAGGGATCGACTGAGAGGGAAGAGTATGTTGTAAGAGCGACAACCTAAAGGTAGAGAAGAAAGATCTAAGAGAGAAGATCTTGAGCTACATGTGAGGTGCAATAGAACTGTGTTTTCCTTCCCTTAAGCTATAATAGAGAAGCACAGTTCTGTGGACGTAACTCCCATCCTGGGGGCGAACCACGTTAAAATCCCGTGTTCTGTGATTGATTTGCATATTGTGTTTATTTGCTGCATCTATCCATTATGTTATGCAATTTGCTTACAGTTAATGTATGAATGAGTTGTTTAGTTACAACACTACAGGAAGATATATACAAGTTGAAATCCTTGGCATGTCGTATAAGGACTTATTTATGCTTGCCTTAGATAGTTAATTAATCACAGTAAGACAGTCTGGGTATCAGGTCTTGCGCGTCGACACGAACAACGCTAGTGTGCTAAGCCGCGGGAGGAGGGTATCACAAGAAGGCGATACCGCACCGACAGAGGAGCTGCAGTGCGTGATACCGTAGGTTGAGGACTTAGTGTTGAGCAGGAGTTACGTGTCGCACGGGGCGTGGCAATGCGGTGAGATTGGGACTATTGTGGAAAGGAGGGAGTTGTGTGACGGGAGAAGAATCCACACGATGTGTGCAAGGGTAGAGACACCGTGGCTAGAAGGGCCACGAATGGGGAATAGATCACGCATCGCGAGTGGAAGATCGCACGACGTGCAGGAAAGAGATCTCGCAGCAAGGAGAGTTGCGAGCCACCAGTAGGATTGCCATGGAACCTGGTCCAAGACACTTGAGTCCTCGGCCAACCCATTAGAATCACTTTGGGTGAGACTTCAAGCCGTTGTGCGGTCTGTCGCCGAAAGGGCCAGTGAGCTAGGGGTGTTGTTGGTTGATTACAGTAAACCCGAGTCTTCCCATGCAATCAACAAATAGCATGTAACAAATCAAAGTAAATAATATCTCCAGTCTGCTTATGGAGTTGTATCTTATCGAGGACACTGATTTTGTCTAACTTCACTTCCATTTCATATACTTTCTTGTCACTAACCATGGTGAACTTCAGGGTATTCCTCTCTGCGACTCAAGTAGAAATAAATGAAGTCTTTTGATTGACTAAATTTCTAACTCGAGGAAGCAAATTTTTAGTTTCCTCTGATGATTGTATTTGTTTTTCAATGTAACTTGATACTAAATCTGTTCTGTATTTGAAATAGGAACTGGGCTCTACGCTACCTTCTTGTCTGAAGGAATACTAATGCATCTGTATAGACTTCTTTGGGAATAGAACCATTTTCTTTGAATCCTCTGAAACTATTTCTTCTAAAATAATTTGATCACCTTGAGAATGTGTTTTAATATTTTTATGAGAAATATTTTCATCCACATCCATACCATTAGTTTCAGAAATACTCCTTTTATTCAAAATGCTGGGATTATCAGGTGTTTGAGCCACTGCAATCAACTTGTTGCTCCTATCCTCATCAATTTCTAATTTTTCTTCAAAATAGGCCAAATTGGCTATTTTATATAAGCCTTCAATAGTTTGATGATCAAATGGTTTATTTTTGTTTAACTGCTTCCTCTGAGAAATCATGTGATGTGGATCATAATTTATTCCTTGTTTCTTCTAAAAATCCATAACTTCTAACAACTTCTCTATGACCAACTAAGCGCTTTTATTTTTGAAAATAAACGGACCAACTTTGAGAGGAAATTTAACATTGGAAGACTTCTTAAATGCCCCAAAATGTTCTTCTTCTGCACATAACCTCTGCCTCATTAACTCAAGTGCAAATATTCTTGGAGTCAGAAAAATAGGTAACCTGTATGGTTCCCCAGTGAACCCATACACTCTTAAAACAGTAAAATCTTTATACAGGAACCAATCTCCTATTATGTCTTCTGAGGAATACTATAGCATAAGTCTCATTTCTTCTAACACCCTTGGTAAGACATCATCAAACAACATTTTATAAATCTTGGCCATAATTGTATTTACAAACTCAAACATGTTAATTTGTTTTGGGAGATCCGGAGAGAAAATGGTGGACAAGAACTGCAACTCTGACACATTAGAGCACAACAGCATGTTCAATAAGTATGACTAATATCTAAAGAACTTGACTTTAGGGAATTCAACCAACTGTACATGGATAACCTCGGCCAGATACTCATCCAAATTAAAACAACGGATTAAATGGGACTCGAGGTCAATTGAACTTATACTCAGTAAGAAACCTAAGACGACTTCGCTGATATGAATATCATTATCAAAACCTAGAATTTTACTGACCAGAGATAGGACCAACTGTACCTCCTTTTTGAAAATGTTAACATTATATGGTAGAAAAAGACCTTCTAAGGACTGATCATCTTTCAAAATATTGGATAAAAATTTGCATCTGACTTCAGTTCTACAATTTTTATACATTTTGATTAAGACCTGCTCATTCAAAGACTCACAGCTATCAGGGAAATTATCGGGAAGATCCAGTATCCCACAAACAATTTTTGCATCAACCTTACAAAGTATTTTTGACGTGGAATGGCTCATAATAACTCTTTCAGAGGAAGAATAACTGTTCGCACACCACCCGACAAATTTGGGAAACAGTAGGGTTTGTTCAATTGTAAAATAATATGAGAAAGAACTGCGAACATTCATAATATCGTTCCCTTGTGAATTATACTGCCACAAATGCTCCTTTGAAACTGATACACTTCCAATTGACAGAACAGGATCACATACATTCCTTTCCCTATCAAAAACAACCTCTTCTCTCTTATCCAATACTCTGCATAATACTCCTAAACCCTGTTCTTTCTCCATAATAAACAATGGTGACAATTCTTTGAACAAACTTTCAGTGTTTCAAGGATTACCTATAACTGTGGATATGTAGAAGTTGAATTTGGAAAATTTGGTGCAATATCCACTTCTCTTTCACCCACAATGTGCAATTGAAATGACTTTTTATTAGGTCAACTTCACTTTTATACACAAACTTTTCCGGAGCCCTTATCAAGTAGTTTTTCCTTTACTGCTTTCCTCTGTGGAACTCATCCTAAGACACCACGTGGCAAGCGGCTTAAATTCTGCTACCACTCTTCCTTTTTAATCATCTCACAACTTTACACTCTAGAATGAATAATGACCATTGATAAGATTTCACTTTTTGTTTAAACCGTTGGATCAAAATCGGTTCTATGTATTTCGCTAGCCTTTCTCATTTTTCCAAGTGTGCATCTTTACTTAGTGGACTATCTCATAGCCGTATATTTTATTCACTTTATCCCACAGTCGTTGATCCTTCTGCCTCATTAACCATCTCCACATTTCCATCACAACTTATCTCCTACGCAACATTTCCCAGTGGATCCATTTTAAACCATAGATTTTCACACTCATAAATTTACACCTTTAGATTGTGTGATGAAATAACCAAAACATGCATTTTAATAATTGGAATCAAGACCATCAAATTTTTCCAAATTTATGTATCCTTTTATCATTTCTCGATCACACTTCTTCCTGAACTGTTCAACATAGAGGTGTTAACAACTGGCTCCAACTAGGGATGATATCCTCCCTGTGAGGTATCAAAGAACTCGTAGACCAAGTTCCTGTCTCTAACTCTTGTATCCAAACCTCCGAAATTTTTACTTTTTCGTTGATATATATTTTCTAAATAAAGAAAAATGGCTAACCTCCTAAATCTTAGGGCCTTCACTCCGGTCTTCAAAAATATTCGACTCACCATCTGTACTGCCTTCAAGAAAATAAATATTTACAAACTATGGTACAAATTTTACCCTCCACCTTAGGACAGGTAATGCTTCAAAAATATTCCATTGACAGGGTTACTATCCATTGAAACCCCATTTGGATATTCCAGAATAAATGCATTTTCCCCTCTATGACTTGCAATAACATAAGGACCCACCCAGATGTGGTCAAATTTTCCATGTTTATATTCCTTAAGAGCATCCCATTTTAACACCAGGTCATCAATTTGGAACTATTCTTCTTTCACCCTTCTATCAAAAGTATTTTTCATTTTTTCCTAGTGTATCTGCACTTTATCATAAGCTTTATTCCTTTTCTCCTCTAACTCAATGATTTGGTTTATTCTCCTCTACATGTGGTTTGGTTCTTCATTTTGCTCCTGAAAACATTTCATAACTGGAACACCCAATGATGCTGTAAAAATGACTTCGGTTCCATATACCAATTGAAAAGGAGACATTCCAATTGCTCTTTTAGTGATAATTCTGTCAGCCCATAAAGCATACTTAAGCTTGGTGTGCCAAGATCTCTTGTTATCTTCTATCAACTTCTTGATAATCCTTACCAAGCTCTTATTAGAAGACTCATCCAATCCATTTCCTTGTGGGTAATAAGTAGTTGAATGATTTAAGTTGATATGATATTTTAAACAAAAATTAATCATTTTTTTGGATCTAAAAGTTGCTGCATTATCAGTCACTATTCTTCTAGGGTACCCAAACCTAGCCAATATATTTTCTTCAATAAAATCCATAATTACTATCTCAGTGGCTATCCTGGTAGGTAATGCTTCAATCCACTTTGTGAAATAATCTGTGGCCGTCAGAATCCATTTATGCTGTCCTGAAGAATTTGGGTTGATTTCTTCAATGAAATCCAAACGCCATTGCTGAAAAGGAGCTTCTATTGTTATTGGATTAATAGACAGGGGAATTACCTTTCTTTTACCAGCAAAATTTGGCATTGATGACATGTGCTAGTTTCTTTATACATGTCTAAAATCAATGATGGCCAACAGAAACCTGCTCTCAAAATTTTGTTTGTTGTTACCTTCCAAGAATGATGTCCTCCACAATATCCTTTGTGGAATTCTTTTGTTGTGTGTTGGGCTTCATTTTCTAAAAGGCAATTGAGTAACACACCTCCCAAATCCTTCCAATAAAAGTATTGATTTAAAATACAAAACTTAGAAGCTTTCAACTTCAGCGATCTTGCTCTTGTTTTACTTAATCCTACGGGAGCTTGTAAATTTTGAATAACATGAACAATATCAGAATACCATAGAGATGTAGCAAATTCAATCACTACCTCCACCCATGTATCCAACTGATGAGATTGACTAGATAATAAATTGAGCTATAAAGATTCACAGTTTGAATCTGTCAGCATTTTTTCCAGTCCCTGCCCTTTAATCAACTTAGTAGGTCTAATCTCTATGTCATACTCCAGTAATGTCGCTATCCATTTCACTCTTCTTCCTTCTGGGCCAGGCTATGTGAGAATCCCTTTTACTGCACTAGTTGGAACATGAGAAATTATATGTGAATGAAGAATATACACCCTGAAATCTTTCAATGCTTTAACCAAAGCATATGCCTGCTTCTCCATAATATCATATTTTAACTCCCCATCTCTCAACATCTTACTAAAAAATGCTATGAGTTGCTCCATGTTCTCATTATTTTTCTATAACAAAGCTGCAACAATAGTATGTTCTGAAGCATAAGAAAATACTAAGAAATATTTAGTGAAGTCTTGACTCACCAACACAGGAGCCTCCGAAACAGCTTGTTTTATTTCTTTAAAAGATTTCTTAGCCTCCACTGTCCATTTTATTTCATGACCCTTTTTCAACATATTTGTGATATTCATTAATATTTCAGCAAAACTAGGAATGAACCTTCTCAAAAAATTTACCTGTCCCAAGAATGATTGTATTTATTTTTTGCTCCTTTGTTCTCCTACCTTCAAAATTGCACCGACTCTATCAGGATCAATCTTTATTCCATATTTTGAAATTATGTGGCCCAACAACTTTCCTTCTTCTAATGCAAAATTTGATTTTTTGGATTCAATGATATACCAAATTTCCTTCATTTTATGAAAACTTTTTCCAAATGATGAATATGCTCTCTATTAGACCTTGAATAAACTGTGATGTCATCCATATAAATTTCCACAAATTTTCCTATTTCTCCTGCAAAAGCAATATCCATGGTGCGCTGGAAAGTAGCCCCTGCATTCATCAAACCAAAAGGCATATTCACATACATAAAAGTTCCCCATGGTGTGGTGAAAGCAGTATTCTCTTGATCTTTAGGTAATACCTTAATCTTATTGTATCCTGAAAATCCATCCATCATTGAAATTCTTTCTGCTCCGACCACTTTTTGCAAAATATGATCCATTTTCGGCAAAGGATAATTGTCTTTCATAGAGACCTTATTCAAATTCCTGAAATCTATGCAAAGACTTATTTCTCCATTTTTCTTTCTAGCAGGAACTAAATTAGCAACCCATCTTGAGAATCTTAAAGTCACAATAATTTTGGCATTAAACATTTTTTTAATTTCCTTCTCAATAACTGGTAATAGCTTTGGATTTATTCTTCTGAGCTTCTATCTGAAAGGATTTTCTCCAGGTTTGATTGGAATAGTATGTTGTATTATTGAAGTATCATATTCCTTAAGGTCCTCATAACTCCAGGAAAATACATCTGTATACTTTTTCATCAAGTTCACATATTCTTCTTTTTCTTTTGCAGGCAAGCTTTTAGACAGCTTCACAATCTTTGGATTCTCTTTAGTACCAATATTTCTATCTTCAATAGCATTATCAGCAAGTTTCACTTTCAAATATTTGGCAACATCATTCTGATAAAAAAAATTCTCTAAAGGGATCAAACCTCTTGGTATAAAATTACCTTTCAATTGAATTATATCCTTTCCTCCTAAATATCCCTTCAATTTTTCAGTACTAATATTTTCTTCTTCGTTTTCTTCAGCATCTTGGAAATTTTCATTGTTATCATTTTCAGCCTCAATATGAGTGTTTACAAATTCTCTATACAATTCCAAAAATCTTTTTATCTGCATATCATCCTCAAATACATGCCAATATTTAGAATTATCAAGTATAGATGGTCTATTTACAATATCCACTTGATATTATTTCTGACCAGCACTTGGGGTTTTAAATTTACCAGCAGCAATTGCCAAAGAATCAGCTACTGTATTTTCATATCTAAGAACCACCTTAATTGTATGTTCTATAAAATAGTTACCAAAAATATCCCAAACTTCATTTCTATAAGCTCTCATCCGAGGATGTCTGGTTTGATAACTATCATTTACCTGGTTTATTACAAGCTCAGAATCTCCCAAAACTCTTATCCTTTGTGCTCCCAGATCTTTCAATGCATGCAATCCAAGTAACAAAGCTTCATATTCGTCCACATTATTCGTGCATTCAAATGTTAACTTATATGATAAATCTTTAAAATCCCTGATAGAAGAAATTATATATACACCAGCACCAGTACCAACCTTTGCCATAGATCCATCAAACTACATAGTCCACAAACCATCTTTTTTTGTTTCTTTTCCAAAGCATTTTTTTTCTATTATTTCCTCTTCATTCTTTTCATATTTTATTTGCAATGTAGAATCCAAATCACACAGGACAGTATCATTAAATAAAATAGAAGTACCCAAATCAGTATCAACAGCATATATATGATGAATATCATGCCTATATTTACTGCTTACTACATAAGGAGTTCTTTTCTCACTATACAACCTCCTACTTCCATCTTGGATAGGAATAGTAGCATATGACATGTCCATTTGTAAACTACCCTTTAACTTTGAAGTCCAAGACATTGATAACAATATTCCAAATTTTGGTGGAATGTCTACCACTACAACATCCATTACTATTGTTTTAGTTGGCAATTTATTCAAAGTCACTACCATATCTTTAATTAGACCAAGACACTTCACCCTCCTGGAATCAAAGGAATACAAATTTTTATAGGGTCTTGTCACTTCCAATCCCAAACTTTCAACTACTCCTTTTGGCATTAAATTGTGTGATGCACCTGAGTCTAACATTGCATTATGTACCACCATATCATGCACATTCAAACTCATATAAAATGAAGAAAGTTCTTCATCATCTATACTTTCAAATTTTGGCCCAAATGAAATAGTAGGATGATCATCTATCAACTCTAAAATGTATTATTGAATTTCTCCTTGGCCTTTAACCATCCTTGTTATCGTATCCCTATACTCATTATTTCTCAACAACTCATTAAAAGGAACATAGATTTTCAGCTTGGAAAGTTCATTCTGCAAATTGAAAATATACTTAACTTTCTCTACATCTACTGGTACCACTTGTTTTGTTCCTTTTGTTTTTTCTATTTTATTCTCGACTTCTTTATTTACAATAGGATCTTTTTGTATTTCCTTTCCTTTTTCTGTATTTAATGAACTAGTGGAAGGCTGGTTTGAATTTAGATTCCCTTTATTTACAATAACCTCTCTATTTCTCAATCTGATCTTCCTTTGTACATCATCCATAGCATGTAAATAACCCCTCTGATACTGCTCTGGTTCCCTTTCAAAATCCTCATTTCCACCTTCCTATGCAAACATGTGATGTTCTTCTTCAGTAATATATATCTCTGAATCTAATTCCCCAAAAAGATGAATTTCATTCTCAATAGGATCTTCTTCATCTCCAACATAATTATCAGGGAAAGGTGGTCAAATCTGTTTCTCTTCTTGATTCCTTGGGTTTCTCATATCTCTTTGCCTATTTTGTGGAGGTATAGGAGTATTTGGCTTTCTAAATTTTGGATTTCTGATTTAAGGATCAGCTTATTCTCTATTGAATGATCTATTGTCCACAGTCAATCAATCCATTAACTTCTCCATTGTTTTCAACATCATTTCAAATTTAATATCAGTAGCAAAAGAAGAAGTAGAAGGAATATTTTCTTCTCTTGTTTTCCTCCTATCAATGTGTCTTTGTTTCATTTTTCCACTCGCCATCATATTGGCTTCTACTTCTAAAGCATCTGTGAACATGGCAACAAGACTCGCTGACTTTATCTCCCTTAATGAAAAAGCAAAGTCATTACCAAAGGCCCCAGCATAATGAAGTTTAGCAGCAGCTGCAAAAGGTTTTATATCTTCTACAATGGAATTATAAACTCTCATAAACCTACTTGAAAATTCATGAACAAATTCAAAACATCCTTTCTTAAGACTATTGTATTGGGAAAAAAGTTGCAACGGGCTTTTTTTGTTATCCCACCTTTCTAGAAATGCATTCTGAAAAGCTTGAAATGTCAGGATAGATGCAGCTGGAAAATATTTGAACCATTTCTTTGCTTCCCCTAATAAAATTTGAGCAAACAACTGCATTTTAATGTCTGCATAATCGACTTCCTCCAAGTCAACAAAATCTTCAAATTTAGCTACATGCCGCTTTGTTGTTATGCCTCCTTCTCCATCAAATAAATAAATTCTCTAAGAATAATTTTGGGGAAGATCATGTAATACAACAGGTAAACGTAAAGGAGCAAATCCGGCTTCCATTGGTCTAGGTGCATTTGGAGGGACTGAGGAATTTTGAATATTTTGAACAATAGGTGCTTCTTCAACCTTTGTAGACTGTTGAATATCTCTCCAAAGGGAATCAAGTAAATAATAATCTAATCTACGAGGGTTGAATTCAACATTTTTAAGATCAGACTCAGATTTAGATTTCAACAAACCCTTTTCAACATTAATTTCCCATTTCTGATCAAATATTCTATGAAAATCTTGACAAGATGATGCACCAAACAGAGAAATATCTATTTTTTCTTTATCTTTCTTCTTAAATAATTTTTCTGGATCCTCCAAACTTCGTAAAAATTCAGTATCAGAATTACCTCATGTATGTCTTTTCGAAGCCAGGATGTCTTTTGAAATATTGAAATAATTTTAAAACTGGAATCTTTAGGGCAAATATACAACCTTCTTTACTGACAAAAAATCATGTTTTCCCACAGAAATCCTTTCTTGATCTTTTATAAACTTTGTCATTCCTCCCAGGGCTGATTTGTACCTTCATCCGCGGAAACGTCACCAATTTATTATCACTCAAAATATACCCAAGGTTGTAAAGGTAATCTTAAGGTAACAACAAGAACCACTTTGGAAAGAAACTAGCTTTTCTTTTCGAAGAGGGATCTCTTAGATATAAATTTAACAAGGCCAGATATTAAAGACAAAAAATTAAGTTATGCAGATGGTTGAAACAACACATATAACCATTGGGAAATGGAGTAAAAATAGATAAAGATAATGCAAAGCTTCATACACGGAATCCCAACAAAGGCAAGATAATCATCCAGTCACAGTCATTCATTGATTTTCAGGTGAATAAGAAATAAACATGAACAGTCCATCAATATAGAGCATCACAAGATGAATTCCATATCAACTTTAGAAGAAACATTTGTGAAATATCTGAAACAATAGCCAGAGCATAACATGTATGAATTTTGAAACTATTAAACACTATTCAGATATGAAAGAAAACATAATGGAAGGTAAACACTTAGAAGAGAATTACATGGAAAGAAAGCACAAACTGTAACATAAATGACACAAGAATCTTTGAAGATCAACCAGCATTCGGCTCTGTTATTTATTCAAAAATCATAAGTTCTCAAAAACATTGGTCCAAACATATGGGTTCCAACCCCCAATACATCAAGTAAATTCAAATATATACAAAGATAGTTTCTTCCCAAGAAGATCAATAACCAAATAATCCATTAATTAGAGTTTTTGTAACCATATCCCTAATAACTAGGAATAAACTACATGCTTTGATTCAAACAACAGACTGTTTGATTATAACGAACTTAGTGACTGCAAGGTATTTCGAACAAATAGCTTCACGAACTGCAACACCTGTCTTCACGAATGAAGTATGTAGTTGGTATTCTCAAATTTATCCATGATCTTCCATTGTTCCACATTTGGGGTGTCATATTTTGTCATCTCTCTGATGGACACCTCTAAATCCACATAAGATTCATAGGACACGGCAGGAAATTCTTTCTTAATAATTAAAAACTTCTCCAATATCTCAAAGTATTCTGTCAAATTTTCTACAATGATCTTCCCTGTCAACCCTTTAACTAAATCTTCAAACTTGGAATGGTCCATGTAATTATGTACTAACAAACTGTGATATTGTTCTTGGGAAAATAACCTTCCTTTGTCGTCCCAAAAAGAAGGGAGACCATTATCAAATAGATCTTTAATAGCAAGCCTGAAATCCTTGATATGTGAATACATTGTATTAGCCTTATCCTGCACCACTTTCATGAGTTGATGTTTATTAATAAACCTCTTTGCCCATAGCAGAATTGCTAATCTGTCCTTAATCCCGATGTCCTGCAAATTCTGATATGTTAAATAATCTAAGAAATTTAAAGCGTTCTGAGCAGTATTCAAAGGCTTCTTTTCCATGGTCTCATTAGCCAACCTCAATATTTGAGTAGCTAAATTGACTAATGCACTTTCATCATCAATAAAGTTTAAATAATGCCTAAACTTGGTGATTTCCATAGACAATGTATCCCAAATTAAATGTTTAGCTCCTTGTAGAGGAGCTCTTCCTGTACTTCTTTCCTTTAACTCACTGAACTTTTTCTGCAATTGGCTTTTTTCATTCAATGTTTTATTCTTTTCCTCGATGCTCCTAGACAATTCTGATTTGATTTTTTCATTTTCCTCTTTTAATTATTTACTCTCTACCTCTTTCAGACTTACCTGTGACATAGGAACTAACAGAACATCTGCAGAAAATTCATTTAATGGTCTCTCAATATTTACAAGGGGTAAATCAATGCCGACAGGAATTTGACTCATCAATTCTTCCATAATTTCTTTTTTGTCATTCTAATCCTTTTTTAACTTCAAAATTTGAGTCATCAATTTGGCTTTTTCTACTTCCCACTTGTTTTTCTCTTCCTGCAGCTTTAATGATTTCCCTTTGTAGTCCATCGTCTCTTGATAATTTTTTTCTTTTTCCTCCTGAAGTGCAAATAATTTAGAGGAATGAGCATGTTCAGCATTAGGCACTTTAAGCTTCTTCTTTAACACTTGAATGGTATTTTGCTTCTCCTCTAGAAGCTTTTTGGTCACCTATATATTACCTGGTTCGGTTCCTAAGCTTACAACATCTCCCTACAACTTTTTAATTTGAATCAAATTTGATTTATTTTCCACCCTTTCATGATTCAATTGAATCTTCATCTTATCTACGAGTGACTGTAATTTATTAATTTTCATAATAGCATGTAACAAATCAGAGTAAATAACATCTCCAGTCTGTTTATGGAGTTGTATCTTATCGGGGACATTGATTGTTTCTAAATTTACTTCCATTTTAGATACTTTCTTGTCACTAACCACGAAGAACTTTAAGGTATTCCTCTCCGTGTCTCGAGTAGAAATAAATGAAGTCTTTTGATTGACTAAATTTCTAACTCGAAGAAGAAAATTTTTAGTTTCCTCTGATGATTGCATTTGTTTTTCAGCGTAACTTGATACTAACTCTTTTTTGGATTTGAAACAGGAACTATGCTCTATGCTACCTTCTTCTCCGAAGGAATACTGATGCATCTGTATAGACTTCTTTGGGAACAAAACCATTTTCTTTGAATCCTCTGAAACTATTTCTTCTGAAATAATTTGTTCACCTTGAGAGTGTGTTTTAATATTTTTATGAGAAATATTTTCATCCACATCAATGCCATCAGTTTTAGAAAGACTCCTTTTATTCAAAATGATGGGATTATCAGGTGTTTGAGCCACTGCAGTCAACTTGTTGCTCCTATCCTCATCAATTTCTGAATTTTCTTCAAAATAGGCCAAATTGGCTATTTTATCTAAGCCTTCAACAGTTTGATGATCAAATGGTTTATTTTTGTTTAACTGCTTCCTCTGAGAAATAATGTGATGTGGATAATAATTTATCCCTTTTTCCTTCTCAAAATCCATAACTTCTAACAACTTCTCTATGACAAACAAGAAGCTTTTATTTTTGAAAATAAACGGACCAACTTTGAGAGGAAATTTAACATTGGAAGACTTCATAAATTCCCCAAAATGTTCTTCTTCTACACATAACCTATGCCTCATAAAATCAAGTGAAAATATTCTTGGAGTCAGAAAAACAGGTAACCTATATGGTTCCCCAGTGAACCCATACACTTTTAAAACAGTAAGTTCTTTATATAAGAACTAGTCTCCTATTCTGTCTTTTGAGGAAGACTGTAGCATAAGTCTCATTTCTTCTAACACCCTTCATAAGACATCATCAAACAACAATTTATAAATCTCGTCCATAATTGTATTTACAAACTCAAACATGTTAATTTGTTTTGGGAGATCTGAAGACAAAATGGTGGACAATAACTGCAAATCTGACACATTAGAGAACAATAGCATGTTTATGTTTAGTAAGTATGAATGATATCTAAAGAACCTAAATTTAGGGAATTCAACCAACTAGACATGGATAACCTTGGCCAGATACTCATCCAAATTAAAACAACGGATTAAATGGGACTCAAGATCAATTGAACTTATACTCAGTAAGAAACCTAAGACAACTTTGTTGATATGAATATCATTATCCAAACCTAGAATTTGACTGACCAGAGACATGACCAACTGTACCTTCTTTTTGAAAATGTTAACATTATATGGCAGAAAAAGACCTTCTAACAACTGACCATCTTTCAGAATATTGGGTTTCTCATATCTCTTTTCCTGTTTTGTGGAGGTATAGGAGGATTTGGCCTTCTAAAATTTGGATTTCTAATTTGAGGATCAGCTTGTTCTCTATTGAATGATCTATTGTCCATAGTCAATCTATCCATTAAATTCTCCATTGTTTTCAACATCATTTCAAATTTAATATCAGTAGTAGAAGAAGAAGTAGAAGGCATATTTTCTTCTCTTGTTTTCCTCCTATCAATGTCTCTTTGTTTCATTTTTCCATGTGCCATCATATTGGCTTCTACTTCTAAAGCATCTGTGAACATGGCAGCAAGACTCGCTGACTTTCTCTCCCTTAATGAAAAAGCAAAGTAATTATCAAAGGCCCCAGCATAATGAATTTTAGCAGTAGCTGCAGAAGTTTTTATATATTCTGGAATGGAATTATAAACTCTCATAAACCTACTTGAAAATTCATGAATAGATTCAAAACCTCCTTTCTTAAGACTATTGTATTGGGACAAAAGTTGCAACGGGATTTGTTTGTCATCCCACCTTTCTAGAAATGCATTCTGAAAAGCTTGAAAGGTCAGAATAAATGCAACTGGGAAACCTTTGAACCATTTATTCGCTTCCCTTGATAAACTTTGAGCAAACAACCACATTTTAACATCCGCATAATCGACTTCCTCCAAGTCAACAAAATCTTCAAATTTAGCTACATGTCGCTTTGCTATTATGCCTCCTTCTCCATCAAATAAAGAAATTCTTTGAGAATAATTTTGGGGAAGATCATGTAATACAGTAGGTAAACGTAAAGGAGCAAATATGGATGCCATTGGACTTGGTTGATTTGGAGGGAATGAGGAATTTTGAATATTTTGAACAATAGGTGCTTCTTCAACCTTTGCAGACTGTTGAAGATCTCTCCAAAGGGAATCAAATAAATAAGACTCTAATCTACGAGGGTTGAATTTAGTGTTTTTAAGATGAAACTCAGATTTAGATTTCAACAAACCCTTTCCAACATTAATTTCCCATTTCTGATCAAAGATGCTATGAAAATTTTGAGAAGATGATGCACCAAATAGATAAATATCTATTTTTTATTTATCTTTCTTCTTAAATAATTTTTCTGGATCCTCCAAACTTCGTAAAAATTCAGTATTAGAATTACCTCATGTATGTCTTTTCGAAGCCGGGATGTCTTTTGAAATCTTGAAATAATTTTAAAACTGGAATTGCCAGGGAAAATATACAGCCTTCTTTACTGACAAAAATTCTTGTTTTCCCACAGAAATCCTTTCTTGATCTTTTATAAACTTTGTCGTGCCTCCCAGGGCTGATTTGCACCTTCGTCCTTGGCAACAACGCCAATTTTTTATCACTCAAAATATACCCAAGGTTGTAAAGGTAATCTTAAGGTAACAGCAAGAACCACTTTGCAAAGAAACTGGCTTTTCTTTCCGGAGAGGGATCTCTCAAATATAAATTTAACAAGGACGGATATTAAAGTCAAAAATTTAAGTTACGCAGGTGGTTGAAACAACACATATAACCATTGGTAAATGGAGTCAAAATAGATAAAGATAATGCAAAGCTTCATACACGGAATCCCAACAAAGGCAAGATAATCATCCAGTCACAGTCATTCATTGATTTTCAGGTGAATAAGAAAGAAACATGAATAGTCCATCAATATAGAGCATCACAAGATGAATTCCATATCAACTTTAGAAGAAACATTTGTGAAATATATGAAACAATAGCCAGAGCATAACATCTATGAATTCTGAAACTATTAAACACTATGTTCAGATATGAAAGAAAACATAATGGAAGGTAAACACTTTGAAGACAATTACATGGAAAGAAAGCATAGACTGTAACATAAATGACACAAGAATATTTGAAGATAAACCAGCATTTGGCTTTGTTATTTATTCAAAAATCATAGGTTCTCAAAAACATCGGTCCAAACATATGGGTTCCAACCCCCAATACATCAAGTAAATTCAAATATATACAAAGATAGTTTCTTCCCAAGAAGATCAATAACCAAATAATCCATTAATCAAAGTTTTTGTAACCATATCCCTAATAACTAGGAATAAATACATGCTTTGATTCAAACAACAGACTGTTTGATTATAACAAACTTAGTGACAGCAAGGTATTCCGAACAAATAGCTTCACGAACTGCAACACATGTCTTCACGAATGAATTATGTACTTGGTCTTCTAGAATCTCTCCATGATCTTCCATTGTTTTGCATTTGGGGTGTCATATTCTGTCATCTCTCTAATGGACACCTCTAAATCCACATAAGCTTCATAAGACACGGCAGGCAATCCTTTCTTAATAATTAAAAAATTCTCCAATATCTCAAGTTCTTCTGTCAATTTTTCTACAATGATATTCCCTGTCAACCCTTTAACTAAATCTTCAAACTTGGAATGGTCCATGTGATGCTATACTAACAAACTCTGATATTGCTACTGGGAAAATAACCTTCCTTCGTCGTCCCAAAAAGAAGGGAGACCATTATCAAATAGATATTTAAAAGCAAGCATGAAATCCTTTATCTGTGAAGACGTTGTAATAGCCTTATCCTGCACCACTTTCATGAGTTGATATTTGTTAATAAACTTCTTTTCCCATAGCACAATTGCTACTCTATCCTTAATCCCGATGTCCTACAAATTCTCATATGTTAAAGAATTTAAGAAATTTAAAGCATTGTGAGCAGTATTCAAAGGCTCCTTTTCCATGGTCTTATTGGCCAACCTCAATATTTGAGTAGCTAAATTGACTAATGCACTTTCATCATCAATAAAGTTTAAATAATGCCTAAACTTGGTGATTTCCACAGATAATGTATCCTAAATTAAATGTTTAGCTCCTTGTAGAGGAGCTCTTCTTGTACTTCTTTACTTTAACTCACTAAACTTTTTCTACAATTGGCTTTTGTGATTCAATGTTTTATTCTTTTCTCAATGCTCCTATCCAATTCAAATTTGATTTTTTCATTTTCCTCTTTTAATTCTTTAATCTCTAACTCTTTCAGACTTACCTGTGACATAGGAACTAACAGATCATCTGCAAAAAATTCATTTAATGGTCTCTCAATATTTACAAGGGGTAAATCAGTGTCAACAGGAGTTTGACTCATCAATTCTTCCATAATTTATTTTTCATCATTCTGATCCTTTTTTAACTTTTGAAATTTGAGTCATCAATTTGACTTTTTCTACTTCCCACTTGTTTTTCTCTTCCTGCAGCTTTAATGATTTCCCTTTGTAGTCCATCATCTCTTGATAATTTTTTTTTTCCTCCTGAAGTGCAAATAATTCTAACGACTGATCATGTTCAGCATTAGGGACTTTAAGCTTCTTCTTTAATACTTGAATGGTATTGTCCTTCTCCTCTAGAAGCTTTTTGGTCACCTGTATATTACCTGGTTCGGTTCCTAAGCTTACAACATCTCCCTACAAAATTTTAATTTGAATCAAATTTTCTTTATTTTCCACACTTTCATGCTTCAATTAAATCTCCATCTTATCTACGAGTGACTGTACTTCATTAATTTTCATAATAGCATGTAACAAATCAGAGTAAATAACATCTGCAGTCTATTTATGGAGTTGTATCTTATCGGGGACACTGATTTTGTCTAACTTTACTTCCATTTCAGATACTTTCTTCTCACTAACCATGGCGAACTTCAGGGTATTCCTCTCTGTGTCTCGAGTAGAAATAAATGAAGTCTTTTGATCGACTAAATTTCTAACTTGAGGAAGCAAATTTTTAGTTTCTACTTATGATTGCATTTGTTTTTCAGTGTAACTTGATACTAACTCTACTCTAGATTTGAAACAGGAACTGGGCTCTGTGCTACCTTCTTCTTTGAAGGAATACTGATGCATCTGTACAGACTTCTTTGAGAACAAAACCATTTTCTTTGAATCCTTTGAAACTATTTATTTTGAAATAATTTGATCACCTTAAGAGTGTGTTTTAATCTTTTTATGAGAAATATTTTCATCCACATCCATGCCATTGGTTTCAGAAAAACTCCTTTTATTCAAAATGCTAGGATTGTCATGTGTTTGAGCCACTGTAGTCAACTTGTTGCTCCTATCCTCATCAATTTCTGGATTTTCTTCAAAATAGGCCAAATTGGCTATTTTATCTAAGCCTTAAACAATTTGATGATCAAATGGTTTATTTTTGTTTATTTGCTTCCTCTAAGAAATAATGTGATGTGGTTCATAATTTATTCCTTGTTCCTTCTGAAAATCCATAACTTCTAACAACTTCTCTGTGACCAACAAGGTGCTTTTATTTTTGAAAATAAACAGACCAAAATTGAGAGGAAATTTAACATTGGAAGACTTCTTAAATGCCTCAAAATTTTCTTCTTATGCACATAACCTCTGCCTCATAAACTCAAGTGCAAATATTCTTGGAGTCAGAAAAACAGGTAACCTGTATGGTTCTCCAGTGAACCCATACACTCTTAAAACGGTAAAATATTTATACAAGAACCAGTCTCCTATTCTGTCTTCTGAGGAAGACTGTAGCATAAGTCTCATTTCTTCTAACACCCTTGGTAAGACATCATCAAACATTGATTTATAAATCTCTCCCATAATTGTATTTACAAACTCAAACATGTTAATTTGTTTGGGAGATACGGAGAGAAAATGGTGAACAAGAACTGCAACTCCAACACATTAGAGCACAATAGCATGTGCAGTAAGTATGACTGATATCTAAAGAACCTGACTTCAGGGAATTCAACCAACTGGACATGGATAACCTCGGCCAAATACTCATCCAAATTAAAACAATGGATTAAATGGGACTTGGGGCCAATTGAACTTATACTTAGTAAGAAACCTAAGACGACTTCACTGATATGAATATCATTATACAAACCTAGAATTTGACTGACCAAAGACATGACCAACTGTACCTCCTTTTTGAAAATGTTAACATTATATGGTAGAAAAATACCTTCTAACAACTGACCATCTTTCAGAATATTGGATAAAAATTTGCATCTAAATTCAGTTCTACAATTTTTATACATTTTGATTAAGACCTGCTCATTCAAAGACTCACAACTACAGGGAAATTATTAGGCAGACCCAATATCCCATGAACAATTTTCACATCAACCTTACAAAGTATTTTTGATGTGGAATGGCTCATAATAACTCTTTCGGGGGAATAATAACTGTTCGCACACCACTCGAGAAATTCGGGAAACGGTAGGGTTTGTTCAATTGCAAAATAATATGAGAAATAACTGCAAACAATTAGAATATCGTTCCCTTGCAAATTATACTGCCACAAATGCTCCTTTGAAATGGATACACTTACAACTGACAGAACAGGATCACATACATTCCTTTCCCTATCAACAACAACCTCTTCTCTCTTATCCAATACTCTACATAATACTCCTAAACCCTATTCTTTCTCCATAATAAACAACGGCGGCAATTCTTTGAACAAAGTTTCAATGTTTCAAGTCTTACCTATAAATGTGGATATGTAGAAGTTGACTTTGGAAAAGTTGGCGCACTATCCACTTATCTTTCACCCGCAATGTGCAATTGAAATGACTTTTTCTTAGGTCAACTTCACTTTTATACACAAACGTTTCTGGAGCCCTTATCAATTGGTTTTTCCTTTACTGGTTTCCTCCACGGAACTCATCCTAAGCCACCACGTGGTAGGCGATTTAAATTCCACTACCACTCTTCCTTTTTAATCATCTTACAACTTTACACTCTGGAATGAATAATGACCATTGATAAGATTTCACTTTTTGTTTAAACTGTTGGATCAAAATCAGTTCTATGTATTTTGCTAGCCTTTCTCATTTTTCCAAGCATGCATCTTTACTCAGTAGACTATCTCATAGCCGTATATTTTATTCTCTTTATCCCATAGCCGTTGATCCTTCTGCCTCGTTAACCATCTATGCCTTTCCATCATAACTTATCTCCTGCGCAAATTTTCCCAGCAGATCCATTTTAAACCGTAGATTTTCACACACATAAATTTACACCTTTAGATTGTGTGATGAAATAACCAAAATGCGCATTTTAATAATTGGAATCAAGACCATCAAATTTTTCCAAATTTATGTATCCTTTTATTATTTCTCGATCACACTTCTTCCTCAACTGTTCAACATAGAGGTGTTAACATTACGGTCAAGGTGAATTTCGTAAATAATAGAATGAGGAGGATTCAGATTAACAGACCAGGTTGATCCCCAAACAGATCAACGGTTGGCAGCGATTTTGCTGGGGGAACTAGCATGGACAAAGAAAATTTTGTGGTGCATGATAGGAAACATGCATAAATGGAGCATCCTCTCCCCATTGGATATAGCATGTGAATATCAGAGGTGAGAAAATCACTTTATGGAGCATGAAATATTTATACAATTGGTTTTACTGCCAATTTGAATTCTACCCTTTAACAAGCGTTGCTGGGGCATTTAGCAGTTCTGTCAAATTTAGCGGTCCTGCTAAATAAAACTTTGTCTTCCTGTAGTTTTCTCTTTGCAACTATTTAGCTTAGCCCATCTAGGCTCAAGGCTGCAACCATTAGCTCTAATACCACAATGTAGCATCCTCACTACCCTGATACTACCATGATGTCATGTACCCGGTTCCCATACACCCGACTGATATGTGAAACAATTAAAAACTTAGTATTTCTTTCTCCTTTACATATTCATGGGTCATGAATCATTCTTGAACATTCATACTTTGGCTCAAGAACCACTGTAACAGTTGTTCCTCCCTTAACAAATCCACTATGTGACCGTAAATGCCTTCCTCTTAAACCTATACTTTCCGCCCTCCTCCTTCTACATTCCCCTTTTTGCCTTCCGCTACTGAATCAGGAATCGAAAACATAGTGTGTGATAGAGATACTCGAATCACGTTCTACCTTCTGCCTTCAGAACTCAAAATTCGGAAAAAAAAAAAATTTGACATAATTGTTTAACAAACTTCCTCTTTCTTCCTTCCTCCCTTCTTCCTTCCGCCTTCGAAACTTGAAAGTCAGAAAAACAACTTTTCAACGGAATCATTTAATGGACTTCCACCTTCCACCTTCTGCCCTTCCACCTTCGAAAATCGAAAGTCAAAAAAACAACTTTTCGATGGAATTGTTTAACGAATTTCTACCTTCAGAACTCGGAAGTCATAAGAACAACTTTTTGTCTCAACCTTTTTCCCAATTTCCACCTCCTGCCTTCTGCCCTCCACAAGCAAATTCCGAGGTTTGGAAAACACATTTTTACATTGGAATTTTTGGCTCTTTTTCCACTTTCGACTTCCGCATTCCATAGGCAGATTCCAGGTGCAGAAAACCAACATTCTTCCTTGTCTTTTCTCTTGTTTCCCACATTCCTCCTTCTGCCTTCCACAGGAAGATCTCGGAGTGTGGAAACCCACATTCTTCCTTGTTTCAACTTCTTTCTTCCGCCTCCTGCCTTCCATAGGCAGATTTCGAGGTGCGGAACACTTAAGTCAGATTCCTTCTGACTTCTGCAACCAGGCTTCTAGCCTCCAATATCTAAAACATAATTCAATGAAGCATACAAGGCATAAATAGATGCAAATGCAAGACATTTAATCAACGATAAACTCTACTTTAATATTCAATAAGCATTCAACATAATCACACATTCATTCATAAGCAAATACATTGCATAAACATGAATAACAAAGAATACTTATTTTGGAGATGAAGTTGTCCTGCAACTAGCTATGTCATTGCAACTTTCCACTTAACCATAGTCCAGTTGTGTTCATTAATCTATCAACAAAACTACCACCCCTGAGCTGGGCATGAATTCTATAAGGAACTAGGGAACAACAAAATCACACACAGCTAGATCACAACACACACACACTCAATCCAACCTTTGGTTGGGTTTATCAAAATCTCCAGCCAAGGATTACACACATGATCAAAATGCACAAAAAGGCACAACTAGGTCAATATCCAATTGGGTTTATCAAGCTGACAAGCCAAGCCAATATACCATTGGGTTTATCAGGTTTTCATCCAAGCCAATCTCCTTTGGGTTTATCAGGATGCTAAGGAAGTGTAAAGGTAGAATGGATAATCTAGTGGCTCATTCAAGATCTAGGGACACCTCCACAAGATCTATCTAGCCTGGAATCCACAATACCTACACACCCAACACAAGGAACCATCCTTTCTCTACTCTACAGTCCCTCAAGCTATGCCTTCCCTTCTAGTGCTCTTCAAGGTGTGCATAGAAGGTTCACCAGCCACTCTTATGTTTTCATGAGCTTCCTCTCTACACTAGGTTTATCAAGAACATTCCTCTTCTCTTCCACTCTTAAGCCTTGCATACATTTCAAACCCAAACTAGGGTGCACATAACAACAAACCACAAGGAGCCATAGCAACATAGGGCTTCACTCTATAACACAGAGAAACAGGGTCTCATACTACTCTATAGTTCAGGGTAACACTATAACACAGTATCCAAGGTCTCGGCAAAAGAAAATACTCGCATAACAACTCTTCTGCGACTCCAAACAGTGAACCATGCAATGAATCACACAACACCGTAGTGAACAATCGCAACTGCCAAAATCAGGAATGAACAACGCATGAATGAATGATCCACAACCACAGGGTGGAAGAATAAAACCAAAAATGTTCAGCGTGACTCACAAAAACAATGGAATAGGCACACATCCTTGGGTTTACTTGCCCCATAAGCCAGAATATGGGTTCTTCATACTGCAGGCCTTTTCAAACACAAAATCTAACTGCCATGTCCTACTCTACCCAAGCCATTAACTGCCTCAACCAACTTCTGGAAGGAATGAATGATTGAGGACAGAGGACAAAAGGTAGCTGACGGTTATGGGTTTCCCCATTGACATCTAGTCTCACCCTATTGGCTTAGGATTTTTACTAACTCCCCTCCCTATTCCTTGTGAAATCACTCCCCCATCTCTTTCACAATGCAGTTCATAGCTAGTTGTGGTATTTTATTAAATTGGATATTTACATGATATTCCAAAATGTAATGTGCTTAACTTAGCACCATCACCATAGGTATGAACCTTGATCACCTATACACAAAACACAAATCAATGGAAGGGCCTTGGCCTTGAGCTCCTTGCCATGATTCAAATACAATATATACATCATGTACAATTTCAATACCATGGGGTCAAAACCATGGTGTTACAGTGTTGATATACAATGTGTGCAAAATTTATTTCAAGTAACCTAATTCTTAAAAACTGATGTAAAAGAGTAGGGTGTCTCACCTGGTAGGCCCCATTGAGTTGAGAGACCACTAACTGGGATTCAAGCCTAACTTCCAGGTAGGTGATACCATGTTAAATAGCATCCCAAAGAATCTCAATGACAACATTGTACTCATCTACATTGTTAGTTGCAGGACCTAAGAAAGCGCCTCTTGAGGCAACGAGTTGTCTTGTGGGTGCATAAATGACCCAAGGAGTTGAATCCATATTACAAGTGTGACATCTAGAGCCATCATTGAACCCTAAGAAACACTCCAAAAACATATGAAAAAACACCAGACTAGGTAATAAAGGCTAACCACTAACGACCTTTACATAATTATACAATAATAATACAAGAAAAAGCATAGTTCCTAGGTGTAATAATTTTTCTGGTAGAGCCCATTTCAGGGGTCCAACAGCTTACTACCATCATAATCAATTAACTTGTATGCTCCCTTATTTAGAAAATTTTACACAATGTACGGGCCTAAACACATGGATTCAAATTTTCTTGCCCCCAGGGGTTCCTTGTCCTAGTCCCAAGCCAAAACAAGATCTCCTTCAGATAAAACCCTAGGTTTTATGGCTTTGTCATATTATTTTTTCACCCGGTTTTTGTGGTCTTCATTTGCAGTGAGCACGTCTCTGTATTGTTCCTCTAGATTCTCTAAATGTAGCAAACGTTTCTCAATATCAGTAGTGCAGGGAAGTACGTGACTGGAATTTTTCAAGGATCGTATCTCGCATTCAACCGACGTGACTGCTTCCACCCTGTGAACGAGATGGAAAGGTGAAAACCTGTTATTGTTGCAACTGCTTCCCCAAAAATTTTAGGGCCCCTCCTTAATTTTTGATTGAAAGCTTACTTAGGCTAAGTTTTTTAGCTCTAAAGAATTCATCCTAAACACTTAGTTTTTTCCCAAAAGTCGAGCAAACAAGTTTTTGGCTAAAGTTAAAACTCAAATTTTTCTACCGACATATCAAAGTAAATTGTCGAGTTTCTTCGACCTGTCGGAGGAACTCAGTCAGTTTTGCCGACATAGTCGGTTTGGGAAAAAGAATTTTTCCATGAGGCATCGTTTTGGTGCAACTCGCTAAAACTCTCTGACACGATCAGAAGTAACTCACGAGTTACCTCTGATATGATTGGAGAAATTACTGAATGTTGACTCCAACATAGTCATGGTCAATGAAATAATAAAGTGACAAATCCATCGAAATATTTCATCGATTTTTCACCGACGCAGTCAAAGAAACTCATTGTTTTTCATTGACATGGCTGGAGGAACTCACTCTCCACCGTCGATAGTATCAGATGCCTTTGAATCAACATACATGGGCATCACATAGTGAGTGACCATGTTTTTGCACCGAAATGGTGTTTGGGACACCCACCATATTAAATGTGATAACCACCGCATTAAACCATTCAACCACCACATTAATGACTCTTTGTTTTGATATTTATATATAAACGGTGTGTTGTTATTTTTTTTATCCCGTGAACATTGTTTTGGAGAGCACCGAACCAAGGAAAGACATATGGAGTTTGTACTCATACCAACAATGTGTCCATCTCTTCATTTGACAGATAGGTACTTCGACCTCATACTTTTGTCATCTTTTTAAAAGATTAAAACATTTATATATTTGTGGTAGGGATTTTGGGTTAAACGCATTGTAGCCGGCTGTTCACCATGGAATAATGTTTCTCTATCGATAGAACGTTCATCAACAAACCCTAAGGTATATTTATTCTAGTTTCTATGGTTAGAATCCTCTAAGGTTGGGGTTTGAATAGTTTTTGGGCCTCATGTCCGTCTTCATTCCTAGTCATGATTTTGTTCCTATGAATTGATCTTTTTCCCCACGACTATCCTGCCGAAGACCTGGTCATGCATTTAGACCTCTTAGGGAAAATTTTCTCTCTAAGATGGAAAGACCCTTTTCTCATAAGCATCATCTTACACCTTATTTCGCATCAGTTCCTGGCTAGGATGAAGATAGCACCCTTTATCAACTTCATTTCTATGAGGATGAGGATTACGTGCTATAATTAAACAAAAGGTCTTTTCAATTATGGTCATTGCACATACTATGCTTTTACTCCGCAACGACTATCCTGGGAGAGGATTTCAAGCTCCCCGTGAGAGCGACAAAGTGATAATCCTTTTGGGGATTTCACTTCAAACCATTATGTTGAGATCACGAAGTTTTCAAGGTTTGAGAGTCTACCTTCAGTCACTGTGAGACGAGCCATTGCGATTTTTCATTATTGCAAACTAGTTGTTCCTTTACCTTTGAATGAAATAGCGGTTAGAATCCCTAGTGCCTCAACATGCTTGAACTCAATAAATAAAAGGTGGAATACCAAGCCTATGAACTCCTTTAACTTGGATAAAATCAGCAAACCTTGATGTGAAAGTACAAATAATAAAATGCACAACTTCCACATTGTTTTGACCAGTTACTGGTGCCTAAATGTTTTTAAAGAGAAGATAGGATAACAACATATTTTAACTCACATAAAAGCCAATACATAGGTGTTGTTTGGTTTTCTTTTGAATTTTGTCATTACACATCTTGAACATGTCTCTCCATCTTACACAACTATTTTTGGCCAGTAATAGATTGGTAAAAGTGTATATCTTCTCTGTTCTAACATTAGACAATGATTTCACTCTTGAAAGACAGTAATGCATAGATCTAGTCGCTTTCCCTTTCATTTTAAATTACTTCAATAAAAAATGTATGTTTATTTCCTAAGTTATTTGAAGTAACCACGGTATCACTAATACAACCTCTCACCATGCTCATGTCATGGGTTCTACTCTCACCGAGAAGGATTACCTCCCGAAGGACATCTTGAAAATGATAAATTGACACAATTCCTAAAATGGGTAGTAAGAACAAGGAAAATACAAGTGAGGTCGATTCAGATGTGGAGATCATATCCAAGACAGAGATCAAATTCGAGGATATTAATTACATCATGGGAGTTTCCCCATAATTCAAAAGGGGAGAGTTGTACCAGATGATTAGAGATCAGAACGTCCCCGATGCAGGTCTCGAAGAAATGTCCCTATATAAAAACATAAAGAACTTTGGCATCACTAAGGTCACCACATGCCCAGATTTGTTCCCTTGTGCATACATTATCTATTGGATTCTGTCACAGACGAATTCCAATACAAGGATTATATCTAACATAAAAAGGGAATATTTTGCTTCTTTCACTCCAACTTACTTAACCTTGGCCTACAAGCTACCCACTACACAAGTGATGATGCCCAATGATTGGGTCAAAAAGGTAAACATGGATATTTTGGAGTGCACAAAGAAAATTATGATACTAGGAAAACAATTGCGTGAAAAGGTGACTGGGGAATATGAGTCCCTCAGCCTACAGACTCCTTTCAAGATCGTAGCTTTGATGCTAAATAGGATTTTCAGCCGAGCTGACAGAACCTTGTATAAATTAAGTTGGATTCTCCTCATTTATTATGTAGACTTTGAGGGAACTATTTTTAACTCAGCGTACATCATATCAGATAATCTGTTAGCCTATCTAGCAGTAGCGCGGGGAGGTATCACCTAGAAGAGATTGAAATTTTACATGGCATCTTACCTGATCGACTACATTTTGTACAGGAACCCTTTTTCCAAGCTTCGGTGCATTTGGACACAAAATGTTAATGTATTTGTAACTTAGGAATGTATTCATCTGAATATCTTATGTATTGTACCCCGATGTTTATTTCGGGATGTGTCTGTAATGTATTTGAGTCATGTCATGCATTGATGTTCCTATCGGGAGGTTGTAATGTAAACAAGTCATGTCAAGTCATTGTGGGTAACCCTCCTATTGGTCAAGGGTTAAAGTCCCCACAGTTGTGGGGCCCTAGGGTTATTAGACTATCCTAGAGAAGTCGACCCTAGGTGAGTCATTGTAAGTCGGGGAAATAGTCCCCACCGTTGTGTTAAGGATAACCCTCCTTGTTAGTCGGAGGAGGCAAAGTCCCCACAAGTTGTGGGGCACTAGGGTTATTAGAAACTCCTAGAGATGTTGGCTCTAGTAAGTAATTGTTAAGTGAGGATGACATGTTGGAGTGGGATTCAAGTGAACGAAAGAATATAAATAGAGAGTGAGCCTCTCTATTTATCACACACACACTCACTCATTGGGGCGAATGAGTGAGAGAGAATTTGTTAGGATCAGAGAGAGAGATTACTGCTGTCAGGAGATCATATTTATGTTTTGGGTTTTACTTTTGGTGCCGATTCTATCTCTGAGGAAGTTTCGGGGTTTTCTCCTTGATGGCTTCCCCTAGGAAAATTCTTTTTGTCTCTTGTCTCTTGTGTTTTATTGTTGTGCATGTTATTCTCTCAGATAAGATCTTAAGATCATAATGCTAGCTTGAATGATAAAAATATAACATGGTATCAGAGCTAACCTGAGAAGAAGACATTGTACAGCTATAGAAGCTAGGTATTCTTACTTTTTGGGTCTCTCTCCACAATCCATCAGCAAAAGCATACTAGGCTGACTCTCCATTGAAGGGCGCATCTTTATGTCGAAGCGAAATTCGATTACGGACATTTTTTTAGTTTTTGATACAGGAAATTAGTGATTCTTACAGAAGAGGAATTTTTGAGTGATCCTGGCATAGGATTTCTCTACTCATCAAAATTGGATTTTAGAGACCTGGATCAATATTTTTAGTTGGGTGAAACTCCAGGAAAGTCAAACCCTAGTTTGACCCCAAGTTGGAAAAACCCTAAAATACTAAAACTGATATGTTTTGGCCCATTCACTATATCTTTGGCTTGGAGAAGGATCAGGAGCTAAAACATTCATAGGCCAAAGCTAAAATCCTTATTTATACTATGTCCAAAATTCATCCTCAGCTTCACTGTATTATGGGAGATATGATCCCTACAAGTTAGGGTTCCATCCTCTTCCAGGATTCATCCCTAAACAAGACACCTGGGGATAATTGCTATATATTGGGCTACAAAGGTCCAAATGAAATTTATAAAGATGTTCCTGAAAGGTAATGGAATATTCATTCTGTGTTACAAGCTTTAGACCCAGAAGATGAGACAGTGACACATGGAAGTCTGTACAACTTCATTGTTCTGAACAGTCCTGTAACAGGTCACCTTGGGAAAATGATCATAAGTCCCAATTGGTGAAACCAATTCTGATGAAACATATGGTTTTGGAACAGGTACCAAAGAAGCTACCATATTGTGAATTTTTATACATAGCATAGTAGTAATTTCAGAGATATCATAGAAATAGTATTTGGCATTTCTGCAGAAGAAATTGGAAAACTAGGGCTTCTTGTTCCGAGAGCTTCCCTCCATTGTTTTCAGAAAAAGAGTACAATGGACAACTAACCTTGAAGATATCTATATTTATATCCAATTATATCTGAAATATTCCAAGTTTTGAAAATTAGGGTTTCTCTGACAAACCCTAGATCAGCCAGCTCCAGAACCGGGACGGACACCTCAAATCGATAAGATCTAATATTTTTCTATTTTCATTTGAGGTTCTCTTTTCAAAGTGATATATCACATCAGCTTGATGAAAATATTGGTGAAGTTGACAACTTCCAAGCATGGAAGTATATGATCCCTCTGAAGAAAATGAATTGGACACCTACACAAGTAGAGAGGTTCCAGTTCCAGAGGGAGATGATGCTCAAAGCCTTACACAAGAAGAACTTGGTCAAGGCCAAGAAGATCATTGTATGATTCAATAATGGATAAACTTGTACCACAAGTGTCTTCCCTAAAGACACTAAAAGAGATGTTTGATTCCTTGACCAATCTATTTGAAGGGAAGAACATAAATCAGAATATGACCTTAAGAAACCAGTTCAAGAATGTGAAGATCCATAATCCAGAGACCATGCAGTCATACTTTACAAGGGTCTCTCAAATCAAATAACAAATTGTAACATTATAAGAAGAAGTGGAGAATGTAGAATTGGTGATAGCCACCTTGAATGGCCTCCCAGGATCATGGGATTCATTCATTCAAGGAATGTGTGCCAGAAGGAAGTGATTACTTTCAGCAGAATCTAGGAAGAAGAAGAAGCTCGACTCATAATAAGAGAAGAGAATATGGGAGAAACTAAAGATCAAGCTCTCACCATCCAAATAAGATCCCTCAAGCGATGAGGAATACGAAGAAATCAAATCTTGAAGAACCTCTTATCCATATTAGCATTTGGATAATAAACGATGCTATTATGAATAAAGAAGATGATGAAGCTGAAGGCTCAAGAAGGAGTCTACCCACGAAACAAATAAAGATAATTATTCAATTATAATTTCATGATATTGTTTTGATTATGCATTTTTTTATATTCAGTTGATGTATTATGCATGATATAATGTTTGCATTAATGACAGTATACTACTAATATGCATGTGATGGGTAAGTAGCTCATGGTGTTATACAACTCTCCATTGCTACTTATATAGAATGAAACCTCTTTGCTGACATATTGGATTAGTGCACAATATCAATGTTGTCCTGGTAGAGATGGAAGGCATATAGTGTAATTTCCCCTTTTTGGAAATTTTTAAAATGCCCAATTTTCCAATTTTTTCACAATTTTGGCTCTTGACTAGTTTTGATGTCTAGACCTCCAAATTGACCCAAATGCTTCCAAATTTTCTATGAAGGCACATGAATGATAATATAACTTAAATATAATTCTAATGTATTTTTTTTGACCTCCAAATTACTTCTTCAAACTTGTTTAATGTTCTGTTCAAAGTAGGAGCGTTTACTAGAAAATTGGGGCTCCAATTCCCCTTGGGTAATTGCTGAAAATGGCTTCACAAATGATCCCAAAGTCACTTTAATTTATAAAAATAGGATGGGTATGTGTAAGGAACCTTTTACAAGTCTCATATTCATCATGTTTCAGTTTATAAATTCTATTATGACTCTTTCCAAAACAACTCCCAAGTCACAATTTCGACCCTTGGGGAAATGCACCAAATCTTCTCCCAATGCAATAGAAATGAGTAAAATGGCTTCCAATGCTTAATTAATAAACATGAGACTTGAAATAAACATTAATTAAATTCCATCCATAATACATTTATCATATATAAATTCCTCCATTCAAAATAATAAGCATTACCATGGCATATGTCAAAATGGAGTGGAAATGGTCATTGTTTTCTCATTAAAAGTCATTTCGACATACAAATATTGGGAATTTATACTTGAAACTTTATTATAATGAATAAAATATAATTTTTAACTGATTACAATCATAAATGGACAATTAAAGTCTCTCCCAATTTGAAATCATTAGCATTACAATGGTTCACAACAAGATAGTGGGGAAATGACACTATTTCTTCATTGTTCAACATTTTTACATGAATTATTTTGGGTATTCGACATGAGAGTCTTATTAAAATTAAATACATATAATATACATCAGCACATAATATAATTTTCATTATAATCTTCTCCAAAGAGATCAATATCTCACCCAAAGCGCAATCCCTTCGTTGGCATGAATATGGTGTGAAAACTAGAAATAGTTGAGAGAGAGTGCTGAAATAGAAGAATCCACATGATTTCCTGTATATTACACCTGAAAATAAGACTTCATTGAATATCCATGAAATACCTGAGTGGCCTTTCCAAACACCAACTAGGATGGGAATCTTTCACCCTCGAAATTGGCTTAAGCAAGAAAACTAGTCATCCACTAGCTCTCACAATTCACAAATGACAATTTCACAAATGAGAAAAAGATTCTTATAATGGATGATAGATATATTTTATAAACATTATTATTCTTATAAAGTTACAAATCCATCCATAAACCAAATCCAAGTCGAATTGGTGTGGCCTCTCTCTTCACCTTCCCTCTTCTCCCAAATTTGAGTAGGAGCCTCTTGGCCTTCTCCAACTCCCAAATTCGACCTCTAAGATGCTCTATTCAGTATTTAAATGTCATTATGTCATTATTTCAGCCTTCATATCTGACTTGTGTCATAATTTTCATAGAATCTCCATCGTTGGTGTCATAGATGTCATAAATGTAAGGGGAATCTAGCCAAGTGTCCATGAAACTCCCATTTGGATCTTCCTCTCCCATGTACGTTAAAATTCATCCCAAATTAGAAATATGAAGTATATTTAAAATTATTTTAACCTTATAATCCATAAAAAAACATTAGGTTTCCCATATATTCAAATTTGCAAGAGAAAGATACCATTTAACATAGGAATTCTAGCTAGTGTGGGCCCCATAGTCTCCCTGTGTCTTCATGATCCATTGCCACTTCCATTTTATATTGTATTTATTTAATAATATAAATTATTAAATATTTATCCCCTTATAATTTATAAACATCATTTATTATCCCCCTTATTCCAAATCTCGAAGCTTCCACCCCCAACCTAGGAAACTAGTGATTTCCTCCTTAGCAATTATTTGACTTTTAGCATCCATTTGACAACTTTCATGAATATGGAAAATGTGATTTGTCCATTGTGACCCAATGCAAAATTTGGGAAATTACAAATAATCCCTTCCCAATATTTCTTGTCCTCAAGCAATTTCAAACATGGTTGTTGAAGAACCTGTTTTCTGTATGATTCTTTGAAGTTGCCACTGAGCTTCCCACCTTGAGTCTTTGAGATTCCATGAAGATTTCAGAGAGGAACTACCATGCTTGCTGCTGCAATACTTTTATTAAAATCACCTGATTAAATGGGGAATCCATCGCCCATACTTCTTGTTTCCCAAATAATTTGAAATCAATGTGACTAAAAACTATCCCAGGGTCCCATTGCTTGAATTTCACTCCAACAATTAAGAGTGCGCTCCAACCCATACCATTTGGAAAGAGAATTGCTGGATCCAATTTTCTTGTATGCATTGTTCCAAACATCATGAGTGCATAATATATATCATCAAAGTATATAACAACATAATAATAATGTACATCAAGGAGGTGCCTCACCAAGAAACCATGAAAGTGCTTATACCTCCCAGTGAGTAGACTACCATTTGCCAAGTACATACATGATTCAAGTGACCAATCAAATATACTCCAATGACATTGGTGAGTATCCCATGTTCTATAATGCTGCTCCAAAAGGAAGTGATATGCATCAAAATATTTAGCCATGTATTCTTTCATCCAAGAAGTGAATGAAGAATCTCCACTCAAATTTGAACCAAATAGTGAGAAATAGGAACAAGGAGACTTGAAATGACTCAAAGAAGTCTTAACCATACATCCATGAATGAGTGAATCATAAAGATATAACAATGTATGTGGCTGGTAACAATTTTTTTTTCCTATCATAAGTATATTCACCCTAGTGTTGGATGAAGTTCCTCCAACATCAAATGAACCAAGTGTTGAGCAATAAAAACCATGAGTCTTCAAGTGACTCAAATGCATATCATAGGTGCATCCATGTAGATGTGCATCATCAGAAAGTAACAAGGAATGCTGCTGAAAATTTGAATAATAATGTGCTCCAAATGATATGTAATGTGCATCAATATAATCATCCATGGGTTCTTTCATCCAATAAGTGAATGGAGAACCTCCACCAAAATCTGAACAAAATAAAGAGCAAGGAAAACATGAAGACTTCAAGTGGCTCAAAGAAGTATCATCAATAAACTCATGAATATGTATATCATCATGTAACACCAGAGGATTTTGCTGCCAATAATAAGTTTCTTCAATCATATAACTCTTCACCCGAGTGTGGGATGAAGTTCCTCCAACTTCAAATAGACTAGGAAAGGAGCAAGGAAAATCACAAGTCTCCAAGTGACTCAAGTGAACATCATAGGTGCATTCATGTAGATTTTTATAATCATAATGTAAACAAGGATGCTGATGAAAATTTAAATAATATGGTGCTCTAATAATTCCATCATCAAAAGGAGAAATATAATGTCCATGATCTTCATGTGGCACCATCAAAAAGAAACCTTTCACCCATACTTCATTAAGAACCAACTCACCCAAATGATCAGTAATTGAAAAATTGTCATAATGTGAAGTATCCATAGGGGTAGGATTATTCACCTCCATAGAAAATTCAAAAAAATCCTCATGGGTTGGTTCCAAGGTGGTGGAATTATGCACTTCTTCAAAAATTGTGTAACCATTTTCAAGAGGCAACTCAAGTTCCTCCTCCACGATTACTAGTGATTGGATCTCATCACTATAATCCTCAACCACATCAAGAACTTGAAATTTTTCATGTTTCTCATGATCCATCATGTCATGATAATCCTCCAAGCAATCTACCTTATGAAAATCTGAAACATTGGAGGAAAAACAAGTGTCTTGCAACTTTTCAAAAAGTTGCTCATTTTGAATTGTGAGCTTATCAATAACTTCATTATTCTTCAAGTAGGATTCATGTAACCATTCAATAAGCTCAATTAAATTTTTTATATCAAAAATCAAAGACATGAAATTACCTTTGATGTTGCACATTGCTCTTTGGATCTTCTCCATGTCCTCAAGGAAGGATGGATCCTCCAAGGAAGTAGCTCTCCAACAAGAATTTGATACCAATGCTTGAGTGTCATGGAGTATGATAAGGGCCTCTTGGATATTCTTTTCATTCATATTTAAGGACCCTTCAAGAAAATGAGGCTCTTACAAATGAACCTCCTCATCTTCTTCCTTCTTGCTTGGACCAACTTCATGAAGCTCAAGTGGTGATGGGGAAGTTGATCTTGTTTCTTGTTCAACTGCTACAAGGTCTTAATTTTCATGTTTAATGGAATTTTGGCTTGTAGAAACATTTTTAAATCAGATATCTATGTCACCAACATATATTTGTGAGCACCCATCAGTAGTTTCTCCTTCATAGTTCAAGCATCCATCAGTAGATGCTCTTTGTTTCATTTCCAAGGTAGCGTGTGTCTCAAAATTATCTTCAGTATTTTCAATAAAAAATTCTTCATACTAATGTGATGTCTCTTCATATTTTTCAGAGTCACTTGAGAGTGAATTTCTATCATCTTCATGTACTAATTCTTCTACTCCACCTATTTCAAAACTAGGCGGTTCATGGGTCTCCTCATTTTGCTCCTTCAAGCAAGCTGATGCATTTTTCCCCTTGGTTTTCTTAAAATCAATATATTTTTCCCAACTTTGGATAGCCAAAAATTCAAATCCTTTCATAATATTCTTGTTCATGTATTCAAATATAGGTTCCATGATTTTTATTATCTCCTCACCATCATATGAGGTTCTCTTTTCATGCCTAGTCATAGTTTCCAAAAAATTGTCTTCTTCTCCTACTTTTTTTTTCCTCTTCAACAACAGCACTTTTGGGTTTCAACATATAATGGTGGTTCCTGAATTATTTTTCTAATAAATATCAGACCACATCAGGTGCCAATATCATACTCTGATACCACTGTAATTTCCCCTTTTTGGAATTTTTTAAAATGCCCAATTTTCCAATTTTTTCACAATTTTGGCTCTTGACTAGTTTTGATGTCTAGACCTCCAAATTGATCCAAATGCTTCCAAATTTTCTATGAAGGTACATGAATGATAATATAAGTTAAATAAAATTCTCATTTATGTTTTTTTACCTCCCAATTACTTCTGAAAACTTTTTTAATGTTCTATTCAAAGTAGGATACTTTACTAGCAAATTGGGGCTCCAATTCCCCTTGGGTAATTGCCGAAAATGGATTCACAAATGATCCCAAAGTCACTTGAATTTATGAAAAGAGACTGGGTATGTGTAAGTTACATTTTCAAATTCTCATATGCATAATGGTTCAGTTTATACATTCTGTTATGACTCTTTCCAAAACAACTCCCAAGTCACAATTTCGACCCTTGGGGAAAATGCACCAAATCTTCTCCCAATGCAATAGAAATGAGTAAAATGGATTCCAATGCTTAATTAATGAACATGATACTTGAAATAAACATTAATTATAGTATATCCATCATACATTTATCATATATACATTCCTCCATTCAAAATAATAAGCATTACCATGGCATATATCAAAATGGAGTGGAAATGGTCATTGTTTGCTCATTAAAAGTCATTTTGACATACAAATCTTGGGAATTTAGAATTGAAAATTTATGAGAAAAAATAAAATATAATATTTAACTGATAAAAATCATAAATGGAAAATTAAATTCTCTCCCAATTCAAAATCATCAGCATTACAATGGTTCACAACAAGATAGTGGGGAAATGACACTATTTCTTCATTGTTCAACATTTTTACATGAATTATTTTGGGTATTTATACCTGAGAGTCTCATGAACATGAAATAAAAATAATATACATAATAAAATAATATAATTTGCATTATAATATTCCCCAAAGAGATCAATACCTCACCCAAAGTGCAATCCCTCCATTAGCATGAATATGGTGTGAAAACTGGAAATAGTTGAGAGAGAGTGTTGCAATAGAAGAATCCACATGATTTCTTGTATATTACACTTGAAAATAAGACTCCATTAAATCTCCATGAAATACCTAAGTGTCATTTCCAAACACCAACCAGGATAGGAATCTTTCACCCTTGAAATTGGCTTAAGCAAGAAAACTAGTCATCCACTAGCTCTCACAATTCACAAATGACAATTTCACAAATGAACAAAAGATTATTCTCATGGATGATCCATATATTTTATAAATAGTATTAGTCTTCTAAGGTTCCAAATCCAAGTCGAATTGGTGTGGCTGCTCATGATATTCTATGTGGCCTCTCTCTTCACTTTCCCTCTTCTCCCAAATTTGAGTAGGAGCCTCTTGGCCTTCTCCAACTCCCAAATTCGACCTCTAAGATGCTCTATTCAGTCATGACATGTCAGTATGTCAGTATGTCAGCCTTCATATCTAACTTGTGTCATAAATATCATATAATCTCCATCATTGGTGTCATAGATGTCATAAATGTAAGGGGAATCTAGCCAAGTGTCCATGAAACTCCCATTTGGCTCTTCCTCTCCCATGTAAGTTAGAATTCATCCCAAATTCGACCTATGGAGTATATGGATAAGTATATTAACCTTATAATCCATCCAAAAACATTAGGCTTCTGATATATTCAAATTCGCAAGAGAAAGATACCATTTAACATAGGAATTTTAGCTAGTGTGGGCCCCATAGTCTCCATGTGTCTTCATGCTCCATTGCCACTTCCATTTTATCTTGTATTTATTTAATAAGATACATTATTAAATATTTATCCCCTTCTAATTTCTAAACAAAATTTATTATCCCGCTTATTCCAAATCTCAAAGCTTCCACCCCCAACCTAGGAAACTAGTGATTTCCTCCTTGGCAATTATTTGACTTTTAGCATCCATTTGACAACTTTCATGAATATGGAAAATGTGACTTGTCCATTGTAACCCAATGCAAAATTTGGGACATTACATCTAGAAATTTTCTGTGAGATATTGAGGGATTTTTTATTGGCTAAAGTAGTTGCATGATCATATATTTATGCATAAGAATTTGCCAGTATGAATATTCCTTATGAAATGTTTCTAACCGTACAAATGCATTTGACTTGTAGGAAATATCACATACATAATCGACTACAAGCAAAGAAGGATGAGACTTGTTCCAAATAACAAGTGATGACAGTTAAAGATGAAGAATAATATGACAAATGCAGCGACATCATTGATGCAGAACCTTCGAGCTATGAAGTAACCAAGAAGAAAGGAAAGACCAGTTCAAGAAGAATGATGTCTAGGATGCAGCATCGATACGTGAAGGGAAGTTCATAGTTCCATCATGCAGTAGATGGAAACATTGTGGGATACAAGGAAAGATTCATAGCACGAGGCTTCTCACAAAAAGAAGGCATAAAATACCATGAGACATTTGCAGCCACTGGAAGTGAAGTCACATGACAGGAAGAATCATGTGTGCAAATGAAAGAAGGCCTTGTACGAGCTTAGAAGACACCCATGGGATAACAAATACATGAGGATATTGATGGATATATGAACCTTTGCTACAAGGTTTATAAAGGATGACAAGCTCATAGATGGGTGCAAGAAGAACTCTTTCAAAGATAGAGGATCTTGGTATCCAGTGACCCTAGATGGATACATAGAATATTAGTAGCAGAGGAAGCTACTTGTCACTCCAGTACAGAATGTCTCAGTGCATAGAGTATGGAAGAAAAAGGGAGTATGATGCTTCAGAGGGAGTGACTACAAAATATCCTGAGGTTTGACATGGTATGAGAGGATGGATAGATTACTGATGACTCTAGGCTTTACTAAGAGTAAAGTGGATTCCAACCTTTGCTTCAAGGTTGAAGGTGGAAAGCCAGTGATGCTCCTATTATGTGTCGATGCACTACGTTCTAGGCATGGAGGTGTGGAGAAGGGAAGTATGCAGTAGAGATCCTGAATAGGTTCAGGATTATGGATGGCATGACCACACCTATGGCATCGAACCTGAAGCTATTGAGTGTTGCTTCATCAGATTCAGTTGATGCGACGATGTATCATTAGATGATTTATTCCTTGATGTACTTGATAGACACGAGACCAGATACTTTATTTGCTGTGAACACATTGAGACATGTTCACCTGATTCCTGCAAAGCATATTCTAAGGTACCTGAGGGGTACAGTTGATTATGGGCTCAACTATGAGGTGAATAAAAATCTTAACCTGGAAGGTTATGTTGATTCAAATTGGGTAGGAAGTGCCATCTATAGGAAGAGCACTTCCGGGTGTTGCTTCAATATGGGATCAGGTGTGATCTCTTGGTTTAACAGGAAGCTATATTGTGTGGCACTGAGTACAACTAAAGCAAAGTATGTCAAAGGTTGTTCAACTAGTTGTGAGGAAGTATGGATAAGGAAGCTACTGTTTGATTTATTTGATCTCTAGATGGATGATACTTGTATACATTCCGACAACCAGAGTTGTGTGAAGTTATCGGAGAACTTACGTTCCATGACAAGTCAAAGCATATCAAGATCAAGTATCACTATATCAGGGATATGGTGCAAAGAGGAGCAATGAAGCTCCAGTATGTTGTGACAGATGAACATATAGCTAATGTGTTGATGAATCCATTATCCAGAGTGAAGTTTGAGTACTTTAGGGAGAAGCTTGGTGTTCTCTAGATCGAGGTTCCTTCCAAGGGGAAGTGATGAGTCCATGAGCCAGTATGACATGGTGAGAGGATTGGTTCCTTCCATGGTTAGATGTAAGGGCTGAGCCATTCTATCATGGTGAGAGGATTGGTTCCTTCCATGTCAGATATGAGTGCTGAGCCATTCTAATATGACTGTAGGATTGGTTCCTACATGATCAGATATAAGGGCTATCACCATTCTCTGTGTTTGTGCCAGAAATTATTTCCAAGGCTATGAAGAAACAAGCCAACACAATCTCAAAAAACTCATTAAAGTAAACTAGGTTTTAGGGTTTCTGGAATGTTTTCTTGGTTGTAAAGTCTGGTGGCTGAAGGGAATACATTCATGAGTCAAGCAGAAACTAAATCATAAATAAATAAGAGCAGAGATGTATAATATAATCAACAAGTACCAATCAGAGTATAATCTTAAAGTTAATCATAACTGACAAGCATTACAAGTAAAGAAACCATAAACCAAAAATGAATATATCAGTCAAGTAGCTAAACAAGCTAAAACATGAAGCTAAAACACAGCCTGAAGGGTGATCAAGATCATATATTTCATAGTTATGTTCCACAAATAAACATGAGAGTTATGTACTTAACTCATCAACAAGTCCAAGACCTCCTTAGCCAGCCAAAAAGTAGAACCCTTCTTTAGTCCCTTTGTCCCTCTTTTATAATTACAAAGAAGTAGTTCTATCTCCCCTTCATTAGGTCAAAATTGAAACTACCCAGCAGTTACATTAACTAACTAATTCAACTAATTGACTAAAAATAGCAAATCGGATTCCTGGAAAATATGGCGAATTTCTGGAAAATAGGTGTCAAAGAATCTTCCATATATCTCAATTCGTGACACCTGTGTAAAACCTGAGAGAGGTTTTTGTGAATGGGTCCGTGGTGGACAAAAAAATCTCTTGGTTTTAAAAATACATCTTCCATCAATCAGAATATTCCCCGCAAAATGAAAACTAAAACAGGAAAATATTAAATATTTAAAATCCCTGAAAAATAGGCTGCAAAGATTAAACTGAATATTTCAAACCTTGACATATGTTGAACAAATGAGAGAGGTTTTTGTATATGGGTATCTTATGAACAAAAAACTCTTTTTTTTTCAAAAATTCCTCTCCATCAGCTCGTGGTCTGCATTTAACTTCAATGACCCAAAACAGGAAAAACTGAGCAGAATTCTGTTTCTACTGCCTCCTTTTTTCATTCATAAGTGCTGAGACTTTGTTTTCTGCATCTGCTAGCATATGAATTTTATTTGGGTAATTTTAAGTGATGGGGAAGTAGAAGGATGAAGGCCTAAGTCAGAGTAAATTGCAGTATCTTTTGTGAATAGAAATAGAATCAGAATTCACTTTAACACAAACTCTCAATTTGTGCTTTTCTTCACCGGTCAAATTACTAAGTATTGGCCCTTGTTTCACTGAAAGTGCTTCATCAATATTCACACCATTCACAGTCATCAAAATTATATTTTTAAAATAAGCTACTCTCACTTCTTTTGCTCCTATTCTGGATGAATTTCCCTTATGCTTGACTGTAGCAAATTCCATCACTTCAACCTTATTCTTCTTTCTGCTAGGTCTGACCTTCTTGTTTTCTAAAGTAGAAAATTCTCTGCATGTTTCAGCTTTAGCTTCAGTTTTAGCAATGGGCTGATCCTCCTATAACCAATAATATTCATCCTCTTACAGAATGGTGATGGGACTCATTTGCTGGGTTTGAATCTCTTTTTCCTGTACAGTCATTTTTTCTGGGAAAACAACTTTATCTTCACTAGAAACTTTTGTTGGTGTCAAGTGTTGCATAGGCTGCTCTTTATTTTTAGTAAATAATGAATATTTACCTTTAATCTCAGCTGAGGACATTTGAGGTCCTTTATCATCTTTCAAAGGGTCTGGTACTTCTTCAAGCTTAAACTCCTTCTTGTCTTCAGTCTTAACCTTCATTTTTTATTCATGTAGCCTCTGCCACTAGATCCACTATCAATCTAAACTTTAGAGTGTCAAAAACCACCATATCATGATTGTAGCATTGTGCAAACTTACAAGAAACCTCAGTATTATAACCATCTATTCTTTTGAAAAAATCCAGCCAACCAGCCTGCTGGAAAAGTTCTACACAGCTTGGGAATTTCTCAATCCAACTTACATCAGTAGGATCAGCCCTATTTATTTTGCCACTTTTACCCATTCATCTTCAAGGGCTAAAAACTGTATGGCTCCTAGGGTTCAGTCAATGACCTGACAGATGCTTTTTCTTCTTCAAACCTCTTGGGTTTCAATAACAGCAATCCTCAATATTCCCTGAATGCTCCCTTTTGTTTCCTAATGCATGCTAGGTTTTATCATAGGTATAAGAGATTTAGGTCATTCAGAGTACTCCAGACTCTTCACTGCAACTGATGATGAAACTTAATTATCACTCAATTTGTTTATTCAAAAAAAACTGACAATCTCCAGCATGTATCCTAACACTTGTGTGTTAATACCAAAATTAACCTTCAAATCCTTTTAGTATCGCCTATGAACAATCTCTGCACAGTAAAACTTTAAATAAATGATCTCAGTTACCAGCTTCTCAAATTAACTGAAGACTGTTTGTCTGTTGGATGAGAAGATATATAAAACAGAACAATCTCTAATCTATTCATTTTATGCTTCCTATAGTCTTAGCATAAAAAATGAGAATAGGTCTTCATGTAATCTCGGCTATTCAGCTCTTTCATTGCACTGTGTATAAGTAGCAGACTCTTTTGTGAAGTTTAAGCACCATAAAATGCACAATCTCCAGCATGTATACTAACACTTTTGTGTTAATACCAAAATTAACCTTCAAATCCTTTTAGTATCACCTATGAACAATCTCTGTACAGTAAAACTTTACATAAATGATCTCAGCTACCAGCTTCTCAAATTAACTGAAGACTGTTTGTCTGTTGGATGAGAAGATATATAAAATAGAACAATCTCCAATATATTCATTTTATGCTTCCTATAGTCTTAGCATAAAAAATGAGAATAGGTATTCATGTAATCTCGGCTATTCAGCTCTTTCATTGCACTGTGTATAAGTAGCAGACTCTTTTGTGAAGTTTAA
>LPNX010404662.1:54413-72932 GCA_001517045.1 Pseudotsuga menziesii
TTGTGTGTTAATACCAAAATTAACCTTCAAATCCTTTTAGTATCACCTATGAACAATCTCTGTACAGTAAAACTTTACATAAATGATCTCAGCTACCAGCTTCTCAAATTAACTGAAGACTGTTTGTCTGTTGGATGAGAAGATATATAAAACAGAACAATCTCCAATCTATTCATTTTATGCTTCCTATAGTCTTAGCATAAAAAATGAGAATAGGTCTTCATGTAATCTCGGCTATTCAGCTCTTTCATTGCACTGTGTATAAGTAGCAGACTCTTTTGTGAAGTTTAAGCACCATAAAATGCACAATTTTTCACCCCATCCTCTTTTCAAACTTCAGCAGAGGAATGGTTCAATATAGAGCTATTTTTCAATCTTCCACTCAGCAAAACATCTCAGAATGTCTTAAACGGCTATCTCTTCAAAAGGAATCCCTTTTAAAGACATAATTTAACATTTCCCTTAACTAATTTTGACAGAAACGACTTCAAGGAGAAAGCCCCAAATTAGGAAGACATTAACCAGTTATCGCGGAATACCTTTTAATGTGCTGCTGCAGCTGCTTAAAATTGTTGCTTGAGCTGTCAGATTGTCCACCTTAGCTATACAAGTGTCCTTCCATGTCCAATTTGATTGCAGGTGGCAAAACCAGGAAGCCCTAATTTCCTGTGTAATCGTGAAAACCCCAACTCTGCTCTATAACAGCAACATCCGGTTTTTTGGAAGATGTCTTCGTTCCAACGTCTCCACCAGCTCCATAATATTTAATTTAGAACATCTTCCCTGAAAATATTTCCTTATTTCGCTCACTATCATCATTTGCCATAAATTTGCATCCAGTTGCCAGAACAGTTGCAAGAATCTCCCTCACATGAGACTGACGCCTGTTTACATGAAAAAAACTTGGCAAAACATATATCAAACATGACCAATGATTTATTTAACACTTTAGTAGCGAAATCCCCAAAAAATCGACTGAAAATTGACCATTCTGGCAAAAAATGATTTTCTTGTAGCGCCACAGTGTTAATTTTTGGCAGTTGCGCTACCAGAATAATTTAAACTCAATTTTGGCACTATTTAGTCATTTTTTCCATTTTGAATGAGGTTTAAATGATAAACTATGATCATTATGCTGTTTGTGAACCCATTATTCAACATAATAGCCTTTAGAACCCTTCAAAACCTAAAGGCAAAAAATTTGGAAATTTCACTAAAAACCAAAAATTTCCCAAAGTAAGTAAAAGAACAAACTCATGCAAAAAAGCAACTTAGAATAAAAATGGCAATCAAAATATAAAATTAAAGGAAACAATTTCATGACTTAACACTCTGAATGGAGGTTCCTGGTCAGTTAACAGGAATACTCGGTCTATGACAGAGGGCCATTCTGATATGACTGTGAGATGTAGTCTTACATTATCAGATGTGAGTGCATGGCCATTCTGATGTGATTGAGGGATGTGTTCCCACTTGATTAGATATAAGGGTTGTTTCCATTCTTTGAATGGAGGTACCTGGTCAATTACTAGGAAAGCTCAGTCTGGGACTGAGGGCCATTCTAATATGACTGTGGCATGTGTTCTAAAATGATTAGATATGAGTGCATGGCCATTCTGATGTGATTGAGGGATGTGTTCCCACTTAATCAGATATAAGGGATGTTTCCATTCTATGGGAGAATGGAGGCACTTGGTCAATTACTAGGAACCCTCAGTCTGGGACTGAGTGCCCTTCTGACATGGTGAGAGGATTAAGTTCCTTCCATGGTCAGATGTAAGTGCTGTGCATTTTCACAGATGGTAGTAGGTGTGTCCTACCATGCTGGTGATTGTAAGTGCTATGCCTTTTCATAGATGGTAGTAGGTGTGTCCTACCATGCTAATGATTGTAAGTGTTGAGCCTTTCCACATATGATAGTAGGTGTTTCCTATCATGCTGGTGGATGTGAGTGTTGTGCCTTTTCATAGATGATAGTAGGTGTGTCCTATGATGCTAGTGAATGTAAGTGCTGGGCCTTTCTGACAGGGTTGTGGGATGTGTTCCCGCATGGTCAGATGTGAATGTTGGGCGTGCCTTTCTAACATGGTGTTGGATGTGTTCCTCTCATGGTCAGATGTAAGTGCTGAGCAAGCAATTCTGACTTAGGGTCAGATATAAGTGCTGAAGAAGACCTACATGGTGGCTAGGACTACAACCAACATGAAAAAGGGCTGTCTCTGTAGAACTTCCTGTGATGAGAAGAATCATGAGATAGAACCCGTGATGATCCAGTGATGATGATCCAACAGTGATGAGCCAGATCGAGTGATGATGTTCCACTAATGATTCGGATCAAGTGATAATCCAGATCGAGTGATGATCCAGATCTAAAGATGAAGATGACTTGAAGATAAATATAACTTGAAGATGAAGATGACTTGAAGATGATGAGGACTCAAGGATGATCCAGATGATACAGAGAAGAAGACTTGTGCTGATAAATTGTATCGAGAGAATACCTTCCTAGTTAAGAGCGAGTGTTAATGTATTTGTAACTTTGAAATGTATTCATCTATATATCTTATGTATTGTACCCCGATGTGTATTTCGGGATGTGTCTGTAATGTATTTGAGTCATGTCATGCCTCAATGTTCCTATCAGGAGGTTGTATAATGTTAACAAGTCATGTCAAGTCATTGTGGGTAACCATCCTATTGGTCAAGGGTTAAAGTCCCCGCAGTTGTGAGGCCTAGGGTTATTAGACTATCCTAGAGAATTTGACCCTAGGTGAGTCATTGTAAGTCGGGGAAATAGTCCCCATTGTTGTGTTAAGGATAACCCTCCTTGTTGGTCCGAGGAGGAAAAGTCCCCAAAAGTTGTGGGGCACTAGGGTTATTAGACACTCCTAGATATTTCGGCTTTAGTAAGTAATTTTTAAGTAAGGTCGACATGTTGGAGTGGGCTTCAAGTGAACGAAAGAATATAAATAGAGAGTGAGCCTCTCTATTTATCACACACACACTCACTCATTGGGGCAGATGAGTGAGAGAGAATTTGTTGGGATTAGAGAGAGAGGCTACTGCTATCGGGAGATCATCTTTATGTTTTTGGGTTTTACTTTTGGTGCTGATTCTATCTCTGAGGAAGTTGCGGGGTTTTCTCCTTTATGGTTTCCCCGAGGAAAATTGTTTGTGTCTCTTATCTCTTGTATTTTATTGATGTGCACGTTATTCTCTCAGATAAGATCCTAAGATCATAATGCTAGCTTGAATGATAAAAATCTAACACAAACTGAGAATCCTGTGTATACTACTTATCAGATTATGTGGGCACATAGGTATGCAAGTTTCTACAAACTTGTATGTGAATATTTTCTTATGCCCCTTTATGAGATAATTTTCCTCAAAGAGCCAAATTACCTGTCCGATAACAGCATGGACGTTATCTGTGAATATGAGGACTGCTTTTTCTCACAAGAAGGAACCTACCTGAGGATGTATGGAGGCTCCAAAGCTCCATCATTTCTGCCCAAATATGCCACAGACTACGTAGTCCATAAAGAAGCGACCAAGAAAGTGTTCATAAACAGAGTAGGTAACTTCCTCCATGACATGAAAAATGAAACCTTCCCACCACTACCTTTTTAAATAGGGGGTTACAAGTTCACCAAAGACAAAGGTGCTTCTGAGTTTGTAAAAGAGTTGGAATTTTTTCACTTTGGGGAGAAACGTTTCCAGAGAAATGACAGTAGTGGAAGAGTCGTAGAACATTGTGTAGTCAGTGGGAAATGTTATGAATACTCAGATCACTTCAATATGGATGAAGAGGTATACAGAAGGGTCAGTAACATGACTGAGTTGAGAAAGCATTTCAATAAGAAAAAAGGCACCAATGGGAGTAAAGACAACAATAGTGCAATGGAGAGACAACTGTAGAAACAAAAGGAAGAAGCCTTGAAATTACAATAGGCCAAGGAAGGGAGAAAAAAAAAGGAAGAAGCTGAAAAGAAACAAGAAGAAGAGGCTAAGAGGAAGAAAGAAGAATAATAAACATTAAGGAAATAAGAAATAGAGAGAAAACAAAAGGAATCCTAGGAGGCAGATGAAGAGCTAAGAAAGAAGGAGGAGTAGCACAAGCTCGGGGAAGAATTGGATTGAGAAATAGCTTGAAATGACCCGGTAGATCCTCCTACTTCATCAAGTGGCCACATTCCTTTTACAGAACTTGGGATTACTCCTTTCACTCTATCTAAGAAGCACAAGGTGGCATGCTTAGATACCATATTTTTTTATAAGACAAGAAATACCATCACCAAAAGGTCTGAAAAAAAGGCTAAAAATGTGATCACAGGATGATGTGGTTACAGTAACTGAAAATACAATGATGGAGGGTACTCACAAAGACCATAAATTCATGGCCTCCATGAATGTATCAGTTGCATAAGCCAGCACTGATAACGTTGACCAATTGATGGAAAATGTAGAGCATCATAAGGGAAAAATGCTCAAGTTGAAAGATACTCTGGTCAGGACAAGAGGAGAATGCATAGAACTAAAGAGAAATCACCATGCTATCCTCTCAAAAAAAGAAGCACTCCAAAGGGAATACCAAACTTTGGAAGAAGAAAAGGATGCATTGAAGGTGTAGGTGATCATTATGGAGGGAGAGAAAAGAGTTTTTGAAGCCAAAATTTTAGAACTGGAATCAAGGGAATCTACAGCAAGCCAACAAGTGGGGGAATTAAAAACCCAAGTAGAAGAGTTTGTGGGATAAGGGATCTCTGGAGAATCAGCTGAAAATAGCTAATGAAAGAAAGTAGGACATCACTCCATTTCATGACCAGGCCTACAACATCCAAAGGAAGATGAACCAATTTCAAGTTAACCTCTCAGGTGAAACTTATAAACTGAAGCTGACAATGACTAGATTAAAGGAAATCGCAATAGAGTCCCTAAATTTTAGGATAAAACTAATAGAAGTTAGAGAAAATTTTCAAAGATAGTTGACCTAGATAGAAGACAATTCAAAGTTTCCAGAACACATGCGACAGAAAATAGCAGGAGGCATAAAAATAGAAATGACGCTCCTAGAGTTTTGTCGAAAATATTTTGTAGGTTAAACACCGAAATTGATAAAACCTTGGGAAAATGTGATGAGTTCTATAAAAATATACACAAATTATACAACAAATGCAAGCTTTCTTTGGTAGCAAATATCACCGATCTTCCGGACAAAGACCAACATATGGCACATCTACAGGAAATACTACAAGAGGATGTACAATACATTCTATAAATGGAATTTGTCAACAACGAAGATGTTAAAAATTAGTTTGGTTAGGATTTTGTCAAAAATAACATTTTGGAAGACGTGTACAAGTCCACCCTAGAAAACGTGACATGTGTGGAGACCCAGTTGGCCATGCATGAAGTGACCATGCAAATTCTAGAGCCAATAAACTACAAGACTATCGTAGAATAATTCAGTGCATGGGGAGAATATATTTCAAGATTGGATGGGCGGGATTGATAATTGTTTGTATTTTTTTGTATTTTGTCATTTTCTAGTGTAAAGCACTAAAAGACGAATTTTTGGAATTCCTAGGGTTAGGGAAGTCGATGAGTCACTAGATGAAAAATTGTAATTGTATTATAAATAGAGGTTGAGAGTAGAGTTAGAGGAATTTTTGCTAGCACAAGGAGGCTGGATTATTTTGTAAGGATAACTCACTTTTCTACTAATACAGAAGGACCTACTTGCTGGGAAAGGACTGCATGGGCATTTGCATGGAATGTGTGGAATCTCAAATGTGGAATTACTTCTATTTTGTTTCCATACAACTATGAGATCGTTTTGACTTCTTATAAATTATTTCTCTTTCTATATAAAGATATGTGCATGAATCAAGTAATGAATGTTTTATTATGTCAAACATTTCTTTTAAAATATTCTTGTTGTGAATATACATATGAAATTGAAACAATTATCTACAAGATTATTATGAATAATTACAACACATTGCTCTATTTCTTTTAAAATTTCTCCCTACGAGGATAGAATAGATTAGACTAGAATAAATTAGAATATACTAGATTTGTTTGGATTTGGATTTAAAGAAGTGATTAAGGAACAAGAGTGATAAGAAGGGAGATAAGAACCTACGCATCACTTGTGAGATTCCTGTTCATCAATTACATGCATTTAGCTTAGGAATTTGCATCTCATTTATTCATTTAAAGAAAATTACATAAAAGGTGGATCGGGTTGTAACCAGTAAATAATTAAACAAACTTGATCTACGGTAGATGTACCATTAACTGGACGGACTCCCCACAGTAAATGGTGGACAGTCTAATTGGGATCGCTTACCGAGGAGAATCCTTGTTGTCGGTACCTAGAGATTTTCCAGGCATCACCTGATTTGGTGCTAGATGGAGGGCCGCCAGTGCATGGATGGCAGAGGAAATCCGTTTGTAAGAAAAGAATCCACTGGAACAACATCAAAAATTCCTTTCCCTAAATATTTTATTCTTGAATCTAAAGAACATGAAAGGGTAAGTTATGAAGAAGAAGGTTCAAAACGTTTGGACACTATCCCATTCCAAGAAGTTGATCAATTTCAGAGGCATACAATATCTTACATTAAGAAACTTGGAGGATTGAAAGTAATCCCTGCTTTACCAAGAAGGAGGGATCCCAAGAAGGAAATATCTTATACTCAATATTCGATCCTTGTAGAAAATTTGGAAGAGTTGGTGGATCTATCAATCCAAGAAATCATTCAACCTCTTGATCAGTTGGGACCAGAGTCTCCTATAGCTCAAGTTTTCAGAAATTCTCCAATGCAATCTCAACCTTGAGTTATGGCTACAGTTTTGTTGCAGCTGCAACCTTTTTTCCCAAATGTTTAAAATTTTGGACCCTCCTTTTGATTTGATCTAGCCCAGGTTTGTTTAATTTCTTTAAATCTATCCTGGAAGTCCAGCTTTTTCCACTTAAATTGATCTTTGAGGTTGGAAACATAGAAGAATGTGGAGCTTAACATTTGATTTTTCGTTAACTATTTTTTCTCTGCTGTTTCGGAGGTTAAATGATCTAGTATTGTCATTTCCCTACGAAAAGTTCTTAACGTTTTTTATTTTTCGATGATTTTATTTATCGTTGTTGGAAGTCGGTTGAAGAATGAATTGGGGCATTAGTCTTCTATGCCGCCGACGTTTCGGAAGGAAAACAATGAACATCCCAATGATTAGCCCTATTTTTCACTGATGTGCTTCATCTCCTTTGTTTTAGTTCTCAAAACTTTTTATTTTGACTGTCGATGATTTTGTTTTATCACTGTTGGAGTTTTAGTTCTCTATGTCGTCGACGTTTCGGAGGAAAATTGATAAGTGACCCAGAGAATAGTGTTTCCGATCGCCGATGCTATAGTGATTAGTCTCTCCAATCGCCGATGACTTAGACATCTGAGCTTCGATACCTTTTTAGTCGTAATAATATTGTTTTTTATCGCCGAAATTGCGGAGAATGTTGTGGTTTGAAGTTCCGATGCTATAGTGATTAGTCTCTCTGATCGTCGATAGAGTAAGTCGAATGGTTCTTTTATATCTAGTCGACACTTCATTGTAGGAGTTGGTTGTTAATGCTTCTGATCGCCAATACACAATCACCGTGATAATAGTGCTTGGCATTGCTGACATTGCGGAAGCGTTTAGTTGTGAAGCACCGACACTACGGAGATATTGAGGTGTGATTCATCGACACCTAGCATGCAGAGTTTTTGATTGCTGACGGTTTTATGATTACTAGGACCCGTAGTTGGTTTGTCGCCCGTCGTTGCAACTATCTAGTGGACTATTCCCTCGATGTTTAGTGTTTTGAACTGCCAACCTTTAGCTTTTATAGCTTTCAATCATCAACACTACGAAAATGCTTAGTTTTGAAGCTCCCACACTTAGTGTTAAGATTTTTCGACGCCGACAGGCTTAGAGTCTCATGGGACTTGTAGTGTGTTCATTGTCCACCGTTGCGGCTGTGAATAGGACTAATCTCCCGGCATCTAGTGCTTCCGACCACTAATGGTTATATATGTGAAGAGCAGTATTTTATCTTTTATCCATGTTGAAACCCACGTTTTTCCTCTAGTCCTTATTTTTTTATGCGTTTACCCTATTTTTGTGGGACGGTGGAGGTTTGCAATGTTTTGGTCTAGTGAGGGTTTTCCACAAAGAGGAGCACAATGCAGAGTCTAGTGGTTTGGAGATTAACAGTAATGGCAATGTGGTTCATGAATATTTTGTTCTATCAGGGTTGTGATTTTGGTTACAGAAAGTGTACTTAGAAGATTTTAAGACACAAATTTGCAGGATTTGCTTTTTCATTGTCTTTTTCTTTTCGTGCATTAATACTATGTATCGTTCATTTTTCAGAATGCATATGGAGGAGGTAAATAGATTGATACAGTTTTGTTATTTTGGTAAAATCTTAATGGTCTAAGAACATGCTATGTTTATGACAAAGAGTTGGTTGAAGAATGAAGAAGAAGAAAGAAAGAGAGCTGCACAAGAATCAGCAAGGAAGGAAGAGGAGGAGAGAAAGAGAAATTAAGAAGCAGAGATAAAGAAACAAAAAGAAGAAAGTGAAGGTCTGAGATTAACAGGATCTTAAAAAGACCAACAAATTAATGAGTAGATTGATAGCAACAAAGGCCTAGGCTTGGAAAAATTTCATCAACGACCAAGCTAGTCCCTCTTCATAAAGTGCTCTTAAATTTTAATTTAAAATGTAACATATTGTATAAATTATGAGCACATACTACAAGACAAAATTTTGGAACTGAAAGGTTGGGGAATCCCAAAGGTCGTCAAAAGGAAGCTCGAAGGTCTTTGAGGGGTAACCAAAGGTTTTGCTTTTTTTTTTGTATAAATAAAGGAGAGTTTAGATGTAAAATAGGACTTTTTCCTAGAACATTTGTGAGAGTATATTGTAATAAGAACTATTTCCTTTTGCAATAAATAATTACAAGTTTCCTGCTGGAGAAATCTTGGTGGAATGTTTCAAATGCTTTACCATGGATCAGTTGAATGTGAACTATTTTGTTTTTAGCTTATGTCCATTAACTGTGAGATCATTCTAACTCATTGAATCTATGTTCATGTTATGAATGCACTCTAGTTTATTCTGTGAAATTTCCACTCTGAGTAATGAAAGTTGTCATAAACAGTAAGCTATATTGTTGTTCATATTTCTATTAATGTTCATGTGTTTTGAAATAAGTAACAGCTATCTGTAATTTTTCTTAATGCATGTGTAGAAATACATTACTCATTGATAATTGATAATTTTTCTCCCTAGGGATAGGTTAGTTAGTTAAATTTAGTTTCTTGCTGTGTGTGATTTAGAGGCAAGGGAGTTAAGACGAGAGGTAAGAACCTGTGCATCACATTGTGACACTCCTTGTTATCTCTATCAATCTACATTTTTAGATAGGAACTTGCACATCATACAAAAACAAAAAAAAAACCAAAAATATACACGGTGGACTGGGCCATAACTGGTAAAATGTTTTAATTTGTTACTTGACCTACGGTAGCCAAACCATAAACCGGACGGATTCCCCATACCAAACAATAACGGGCTAGTTGGGAACATTTACTGGGGAGAATCCATAACTATTGTTACCTGCGATTTTCTAGGCCTCAACAATTTTTGGTGCTAGAAGGAGGGCCGCCAATGCATGGGTGGCCGAGGAAATTCATTTCCTCGAAATTATTCCACCACTGACAGTTCTGAAAGTAGTTTGTTTCACAAATCCACTCCTAAAGATAAAGAGAAAGGGTATCTGTATCCTGTATATAACAAAGTGGTTAATGATTTAAGAAGAATCACTAGGGCATATGAGAAAAAAGTTGGAGGATTACCTATCATTTCTGTCTTACCTAGAAGAGAGTATCAAAAGAAAGATCGCCCTAAATTAGAAGACTCAGTGTTGGTATAAGATCTTGAAGAACTGGTAGAAGCAGCCTTACAAGAAGTTGACCAACCTTTGAATCAGTTGGGCCCAGAAACACCTTACTGTTCACCTATGCATACCCCTATTAAGTCACCACCTCATTCTCCACTCAAAATCATGACTCATGTAAATGAAAACCAACCACCTCCACCACCTGCTCAGAAAGATAGGTCACCTTTAAACCTGGCAGCTTCCTTGCATGATTTGCCTCAAGCTTTTGACAAAATGTTGCCTAATTTTGACCCAAGTGAAAAAATTCTGGTATATGATCATTTGCAAAGTTTTTACTTGGCTATAGAAGGACTACGAGCAGGAGAACATGAAGATGTAGTCTATAGATTGTTTACACACACCCTGAAAGGAACAACAACCTCATGGTATTTTTCCCTTCCTGCAAATTCAATCATAGACTGGGACACATTTGAGGGAATATTTAGAAGTAAATATGCAGTCCAAAAAACTCATGCAGCTTTAATGAAAGGGTTATGCACTTTAAAGAAACAAAGGAAGGAAAAATTCCATAATTTCACTCAAAGATTTGTTCCTTACCTAAAAAAATTTACTGCAGCTGATAAGCCATCTGAAAAAGCTTTGATTGAATACTATACTTCAGCTCTAGGGCCTGACTTGGCCATGTTTGCCAAGATATCAGTCAAACCTACGTTATCAGAAACTTATGAAGAAGATGAGAGGGTAGAGGTTAACATGGAGAGCATAGAAAATTATCCTGTGCAGTCGGAAGAAAAAACTTTTGGAGGTAAGAAACCTTTATTATTGACTAAGCCTAAGGATGAGCGGTCACAGGATTTTGAAGGGATGTTGAATATGATGCAGAAGCAATCCAATAGAGTGATATATCTAGAAAAGGAAGCTTACAAATCATATAAACCTTACTATAAAAAGAGGGAGGACAAAAATCAACCTAAACCTCCTCCACACAGTCCTACAGCAATGAATTTAACTGATTTAGGCATGGTAATTTTTTCACCTTTCATCAACAGCCCCAATCTAAGAAGAATTGCCCCCAATGGATAAATTCTATGACGTTGGTAATGAATCAGTTATTGGACTCCAAACTAGCAGAAACTGATAAAAAGGAAGAAAAAAATAATCAATCCACAGAAAAACAAGAGGAAGATACTTTGGTTTTATGGGACTGTGTCTCAATGTTTGATACAAAAGAAGAAGGTTCTCTGAAATGAGAGGAAACATCAAAAACCAATGTGACAACAAGAAGTCAGAGTTTGGTAAAAGAAGACAAGTCAATACTTCCGAAGATCAAGAAACTTCAAGAAAATATGAAGAAGATACAAAATAACACTACAATTGTTAAAATACCTGAATTTATCATTTCAAGTCAAGATCCTAAGAAAATTAACATGCCTGTTAAGCCTATTGAAGACAAGATTGATAATGTAAAAAAGACTCTCAAAGAACATAAGATGGGGTATGATATTGTGGAAGATATTAAAAAATCTAAGGCAAATATATCATTATTTGAAATGTGTAATGTACCTTAGCAGAAAGAAAAATTGTTAAAATCACTTGAAGTACCAGAAGAAGAGCTTCCTACTGACAACCAACCCGAAGAAGAAGTTGTTGAAGCAAGTGTGGGAGGTAAGTCTAAGTTTAAAACCCCACCATTTCTCCTAACTTTTGATATTTTCAACTATAATGTGCACAAGTGTTTAGTATACTCAAGGGAATCAATCAATGTTATGCCACTTTCAATATGCAAGAGAATTAATGGACAGCCTAAACCATCCACTTGGCAGGTTATTCAATTAGACAAGACAGCTGTGAAAGTAATAGGAGAAATGGAAGATGTTCTAATTCGCTTATCTGCAAATGAGAAGGTATGTCAGTACATCGATATTGTAGTAGCAGACATACCTGATGTTTATGGACTTGTTTTGAGTCGAGACTAATCAGCAAGGCTAGATGGATACTTCACATCAGATTGGTCACATCTGTGGTTGCCTCATAAGGGAAGTCCCAATCAGATAAAAATATTAAGATAACCTAAGATGAAGTACAATGTTACTTAGTTGGAGGGAAAAATGAACCAGTGAATTCTTTGTTGGGAAATTACTTCATTGAATTGGAACCGGGAAATTACCTAGCTGAAGAAGCCAGTAGTACACTAGACACCCAGCCCGATCTCCTTCGATTTTCATGGGATGATGAGATTGACTGTAAAATAGTAGATTTAGTTTCAGATGTAGTTTTTAATTCAATTTTGGTAGAACTAGATAATGGGTAGGTTCTTTTCAAATTGCAGTCAAGCTTAGCCTCTCAACTCACAAGTTGCAATATTTACAGGGGTGGGAAGAGAACTTACCAGTTAATGGTTTAGTTCTCAAACTTTATTTTTCTTCATTTTTATTTCTCGATTATCTTATACATAAATAAACTAATTGATTTGTTTTTTTTTGTTGTTGTAGTTAGGGTTTGATTGATTTTAATAAAAAAAAGCACAACCTTTGGTTGCATGGATTTCATCAAAATTCTGTATTAACTAAAATCCTTGATTATAAGACTGTGTACTATTGATTTATTTGAAAGAAATTCTAGTTCAGCAGTTTTCCTAAATGGCTATGAACACATTCAAGTCCTAATTAATCCTTGTAAAAGAACTCAGGATCAAAAGGTCTGGAATACTACTTCGAGGCTCCATCCATCTCACATTTAAAAAAATTCTTAGGGGGTGACAACAAAGCACCCATGGAGAGGAAGAAAGGTAAACAATATATTATATTTAAATGATCCCATGCCAAGAATTGAAAGCCAAAAGGAAAATAAGAGTCAAAATCTCCTAAGAAAGAAATATGTATCAAAACAAAGTACTGAACCATATGAGTATAAGATTGCCAAAGTTCTTCTCTGTCCGTGAGCTGAAAATTAAATACATCTCTCACACAAAAGGAAACTATGGATAGAGGAGCCTGAATAAAAAATTCAGAAAGAAGGCATGCAGGAGGACTTAGAAAGGACAAAAAGTCCAAAAGCACAAAAGTGCAAAATGGCATGGGAATGAGGAACAAATGAATATTTTTGTTTACCATATGTTACAATCCTATGGTGTGCAAGCTAGGAGCTACCCGAAGACAGAGGTAAAAATGAAACTCATATTCTTGGCCTGAAAAGAGTTATCTAGACTTTGAAATCTTGGTTCTCATTATCCCTGAATTGGACTATCATCAATGATTAAAGTACATACATATTCCATTTGGGAAATCCATACATTTAGAAGAATTCAACATGTTCATATTCATTTTCAAAACAGTCTGTTGCTCAAAGAAGAAGTTGTCCAAAGATCTGTGTTCACCAGGTAGTCGCCAATTGTTGTAGCTGCAACCTTTTTTCCCAAATTTTTAAAATTTTGGACCCTCCTTTCGATTTAATCTAGCCCAGGTTTGTTTGATTTCTTTAAATTTATCATGGAAGTCCAGTTTTTTCCACTTATATTGATCTTTGAGGTTGGAAACATAGAATACTGTGGAGCTTAACGTTTGATTTTTCGTTAACTATTTTTTCTCTGCTATTTCAGAGGTTAAATGATCTAGTATTGCCATTTCCCTACGAAAAGTTATTAACATTTTTTATTTTTCAATGATTTTATTTATCGCTGTCAGAAGTTGGTTGAAGAATGAATCGGGGCATTAGTCTTCTATGCCATTGACATTTCGAAAGGCAAACAATGAACGTCCCAATGATTAGTCTTGTTTTTTGCTAATGTGCTTCATCTCCTTTGTTTTATTTCTCAAAACTTTTTATTTATACTGTCGGCGATTTTGTTTTATCACTTTCAGAGTTTTAGTTCTCTACGTCGCTGATGTTTCGGAGGAAAATTGATGTGTGACCCGAAAAATAGTGTTTCCGATCACCGATGCTATAGTGATTGGTCTCTTTGATCGCTGACAACTTAGACATCTGAGCTCCGATACCTTTTTAGTCGCAATAATACTTTTTTTTATCACTAACATTGCAGAGAATGTTGTGGTTTGAAGTTTCGATGCTATAGTGATTAGTCTCTCCGATCGTCGAGAAAGTAATTCAAATGGTTCTTTTATATCTAGCTGACACTACATTGTGGGAGTTAGTTGTTAATGCTTTTGATCGCCGATACACAATCACCGCAATAATAGTGCTTGGCATTGCCGACATTGCAGAAGTGTTTAGTTGTGAAGCGCCGACACTGTGGAGATATTGAGGTGTGATTCGCCGACACATAGTGTGTGGAGTTTCCGATCACCAATGGTTTTATGATTACGAAGACCCGCAGTTGGTTTGTCGCTCATCATTGCAGCTGTCTAGTGGACTATTCCCCCAACATTTAGTGTTGTCAACTACTGACCTTTAGCTTTTAGAGCTTCCGATCGCCGACACTACGGAAATGCTTATTTTTGAAGCTCTGACACTTAGTGTTAATATTTTCTAACGCCGACAGGTTTAGAGTCTCACGAGACCCGTAATGTGTTCACTCTCCGCTGTTGCGGCTATGAATAGGACTATTCTCCCGACATCTAGTGCTTCCAATCGTCGATGGTTATATACGTGCGGAGCAGTATTTTATCTTTTATCCATGTTGAAACCCACGTTTTTTATCCATTCCTTGTTTTTGTATGCATTTACCCTATTTTTGGGGGGATGGCGGAGGTTTGCAATGTTTTGGTCTAGTCAAGGTTTTCCACGAAGAGGAGCACAGTGCAGAGTCTAGTGTTTTGGAGATTAGCAGTAGCAGCAATGTGGTTCATGAAGAGTCTATTCTATCAGGGTTGTGCTTTTGGTTATAGACAGTGTACTTAGAATATTTTAAGACACAAATTTGCAGGATTTGCTTTTGCCTTGTCATTTTCTTTTCATGCATTAATACTATGTATAGTTCATTTTTCAGAATGCATATGGAGGAGGTAAATAGATTGATACATTTTTGTTATTTTGGTAAAATATTAATGGTCTAAGAACATTCTATGTTTATGATAGAGAGTTGGTTGAAGAATGAAGAAGAAGAAAGAAAGAGAGCTGCATAGGAATCGGCAAGGAAGGAAGAGGAGGAGAGAAAGATAAATGAAGAAACATAGATAAAGAAAAGAAAAGAAGAAAGTGAAGGTTTGAGATTAACAGGATCTCAAAAATACCAACAGATTATTGAGCAGATCGATAGCAGTAGAGGCCCAGGCTTGGAAAAAGTTCATCAGCGACCAAGCTGGTCCCTCTTCATAAAGTGCTCTTAAATTTTAATTTAAAATGTAACATATTGTATAAATTATGAGCACATACTACAAGACAAAATTTTGGAACTAAAAGGTTGGGGAAGCCCAAAGGTCATCAAAAGGAATCCCAAAGGTCATCGAGGGATCGCCCAAAGGTTTTGATTTTTTTTTTCCGTATAAATAAGGGAGAGTTTAGATGTACAACAGGACTTTTTACCAGATCATTTGTGAGAGTATATTGTAAGAAGAACTATTTCCTTTTTCAATAATGGATTACAAGTTTCCTGTTGGAGAAAGCTTGATGGAATGTTTCAAATGCTTTGCTATGGATCAGTTGAATGTAAACTATTTTGTTTTCAGCTTATGTCCATTAACTGTGAGACCGTTCTAACTCATTGAATCTATGTTCATGTTATGAATGCACTCTAGTTTATTCTATGAAATTTCCACTCTGAGTAATGAAAGTTGTCATAAACAATAAGCTATATTGTTGTTCATATTTCTATTAATGTTCATGTGTTTTGAAATAAGTAACAACTATCTGTAATTTTTCTTAATGCATGCGCAGAAATACATTACTCATTGATAACTGATAATTTTGCTCCCTAGGGATCAGTTAGTTAGTTAAATTTAGTTTTTTGATGTGTGTGATTTACATGTGAGAGAGTTAAGACGAGAGGTAAGAACCTACGCATCACATTGTGACACTCCTCGTTATCTCTATCAATATGCATTTTTAGATAGGCACTTGCACATCATACTTAAACACAAAAAACAAAAAATATACACGGTGGACTGGGCTGTAACCAATAAAATGCTTTAATTTTTTACTTGACCTACGGTAGCTAGACCATAAACCGGACGGATTCCCCATACCAAACAATAATGGGATAGTTGGGAACGTTTATTGGGGAGAATCCCTAACTGTTGTTACCTGCAATTTTCCAGGTCTTAACAAGTTGTTAATCAACCGGTGTTGTCCTTTTCCCCCCTGTGACCTAGTTTCAGCACCCTCCCTTTGGTTAGTGCAACAAAGCCCAAGATATTGGCCCGACGGAGCATAGCCGAGCTGAGAACACCTGCGACACAGATGTCGTCTCACCCAAGATATCTTTGTTATTATGGGTAACTTCCAGAACCATGTTTTCATAGTTTGTGTGAGAGGGTGTTTAAGTCCTTGGCCCTGCAACAAGGTTTCCAATGAAGACGAGGAAGGTGGGTTGGAGGTTTTCACTTTATATATCAACACTGAGGTATTACTTTCCCTTATTTATGCAATCTCATGCAAATGTACAATGAACAATCATCGCAAATATATTCATTACTTGAAATACAACATTCATATAGTTATTAATCAAAATAACCAATCAATCATTAAATACAGTAAATATGGACTTGTCTGAGCTACTCAGCATTCATGCATATACACAGCATGTAACATGGAAACCCATCCGACAAAAAACCACAAGGTGCTCTTCATATGGCATTGTCATAAGGAAATAGATGCACCTTTTGTCTGTACATAAAGCTATAGACTTTGTCCAATATCTTCATTTCAATATTTACATACTTCTCCTCCCCCTCATACTCTATGTTCTTCATTATATTTATCACTCTACTCTACTCCTACTGAGTGATACGCACATAGCCTGGATTGACTCAACCTCCTCTATCTGTCTGCACACTCAGCTGCATACCCACTACTCTGATGCACTCTGTAACATCCTCGACCCTCCGACTGGGCAAGAGGATGCTACTGAACACCAAATAATCCAGGAATCTATCCCCCATGAACATGAACATAAATACATATAATGCTGAAGCAAGATACTTAAAAAACATAAAACATACTATGATGCATTAATCATTCATATGCATAGCGGAAGAAAAACAACATGCATTGATATACAATTTCAGCATTCACATGTACATTATCATTCATCAATGGTAAATATGATTGTAGACACAAGTCAAGCAAGAATACTTATCTTAATAAGAACTTGTGCTGCAACCAGCTACATCGCTGCAACGTTCCACCCAACCATAGGCCCGCATGCTCCTTAATCACTTAGTAATGCTGCCACCCTCGAGTTGGGCATGATTCCCCAAGGAATAAGGAACTAGCAGGCTTACACATAGCCAAGGATAACAACACAACAAGGGTACAGAATTTATCCAAGCCAACACAGTTGGGTTTATCAGGAGAACATCAGAATAGCCAAGCCAACAAAGTTGGGTTTATTAGGCCATCTAGAAGCTGGGAAAGGCTAAATGCTAAGCTGGTGAGCTCATTGAAGAGCTAAAGACACATACACCAGAACCAGCCTAGCTTCTATGACACCCACACACACACCCAACATAAGAAAATCAGTCATTTCTCTGCAACGCAGTCCCTCAGACCCTTGTCTCCCTTCTAGTGCTATTCAAGGGTTGTGGAGAAGAAATCTAGCCCTCTAGCTCTATCTGTGTGGTTTCCAAACACACCAGGTTTGTCAAGCACATCAGGCCCTCATCACCACTCCAATGCAGTCCAAAGACCAACCACTGCGTTCATGTAGCAAACCAGCAAGTAAATCTTTGACAGGGGAAAACAAACCCCTGGATTGTTCTTGGCCTTATTATGGCGAAAACGATTCCACAGTGATCTACAGTAGCCCAAATTGTAAAGGAAACTCAGCCATCAAGTGTGGGAAACAACAGCTAACAAACCACAAAAGAAAACCAAAGTCCACAATCAATAATGAAATATCTGGACAACTACAACAGGAACGCAGGCAGGAAGCCAATGTTATAGCAGATTTCACCACTCTAGGTGAATCACACTTTGTATGGCATTCCCCTGTCCTGTTGTAGACTCTTTAGACCCCATGGACTATCTTTTATCCTTTGATGTTTCCTTGATCATCCCTAAAACTATATGAAAAATGATATACGCAGATTTTTACCCGATAACCGCGTACATACACGGGTTTGACCCCTATAACCGCGTACATCAGGATGTGTGCATAATCCAAATCCTTTTGGAGTTTTCCTTGACATGGATTCGACTCATTTGACTCCTGGCCTTCCATATTCCTTGAGATCACTCAGATTCGACCCTTCATTATCCCTTGTGAATCTATATAAGGAATCCCTTGGTACATTGAAGGCATATAGAGAGATTGAGAGCAACGAAACTATAGTCCATTGTTGCCGGAATTTGTACTTGAGTCTGCATCCCTTTATCCCTTTGGAGCACTTTTGTGTTCTTCCCAAGCTTGCCTTTTGCTAGTGAGCTTGCTATCGTGAGATGGAGGATTGAGGTGGTG
>LPNX010404662.1:73310-85009 GCA_001517045.1 Pseudotsuga menziesii
GTCTCAGCCTGTCTGTTTGCCTTGTTTTATGCACATTTTCTTCCTGTACGTGGGTTTTTGATTTACAGTCGCGTATACATGTGGTTTTCTCTGTGATTTCCACGTATACACGCGGGTTTACTGCGAATAGTCACATATACCTTGGTTTTTCCCTTTTTGTGGAAGATAATTGGTTGCTGGGTGAATGATGTTAGTTGCTGAGTCTCCTTTGGCACTGCCTGAGTCTGTTTTGACCTCTGTTTTTTACCAGAAATGTTTTTTTTTAGCCTAAATTTTGTTTTAGGAAAGTTCTTGTCATGGCATTTTCGATTTTTTGTTTGAGATTAGTGCATTAGAGTTCTTTTCCCTTAGTGATTTGCTTGGATGTTGTTTATGTGTGCTTGCAGAGTCTGGGGGTGGTAGAATCATTCTTTTGCTTTTTGCATCTCTTATATTTTCAAAAAATCCAAAAACATTTGCTTATCATAATGCATTGCATTTTGCACTTTGCATTGTACTTGCACTAGATCTAGATTTGCTTTGGAGTACTAGTTAGGAATTCATATAGGAATAATTTGCATTCATCATTTGAAGAAGAATTGTGCATTTCACGTAGTAGCATACCCTATTTACATGGACACAATGCATTTGCATTGATTGTTACGGTGTGTATTTTACTTCATGTTGCGTCATAACACCACTAGTTGCACAACCATATCCTATTTTTGAGTAATAAATCCAACTAAAATCAACGCTAATTAAAATGAATTAAACTCTTTTCTTTTCTAGGGTGCACTAACAAGCTTAGGTTTTAGGATCTTGGAATAGTTCATTGTAAGTCAATTCTCCAAGATCACTAAACGACAACATCTAGGTGTCTGTCCAGGGAGTGTGTGAAATCCTTGATATAACCATCGTTTTCAGGATCCTCCTCTCAAATAGGAGTTAAGCATGAGGCAGTGTGAGCAGTTATTGATTGGGATGACCCCTAGTCATAACTGAGTAGCACCGAAGATATTTCCAGGATTGCATTCGTATCTGGGGGCTCTTTCGAGAGTTTCGGGCTTTGCTACCCTGCCCATACGGTCAATCCCGCCTGCGACTATCCGCCTGAGCTTTGATTATATTGAGGTGACCTTAGTGACCTTAACTAGGATATCGAGGGGGTACTTGTAGATGCTATTCTATAGGTGTCCCGGCCAGGTTGGGGTCAGACAGCACAGTCGCTTTATGGGTTGAAGCTGAGGGCCATAATAATTGGTTACATACATCCACTTGTTGTGTATGGGAGTCTTAGGCCTCTCCTAGGTGAGACATACCTGCTTCATTCGAGAGCTCACTTATCTAGCCCTTGTTTGCTTGCATTTGGCTTTAGATTTTGTTAGTTATTTCTCTATGCATGCTAGTTGGCCTAGGGTTTATGTAAATAGAGAGTCTTTGCTATTTTTGTTTTGAGTCATTGTGGATTCGAGTGCGGTTCCGCGCCGTTCTCGTCGATTAGCAGAAATTCCACCTTCTACTTCTCCTCCTCCTTTGGGAGAGAGATCTAGATAGTCCAGGCGGACTATGTCACACATTGATTCACACACCATGGAGGATCATTCAGAGACTATTCCTGAGCCACCTCCTCTCCTTCGTGTTGACGATGGGGAATTTACTCCTACATACGATCCTTCACCTGACCTAGCTGAGTTCGGTCCTGTGATTTCCCAGATAGGATCTTTGCACAATAGACCTACTCACCCTAGGGTGGATTCCCCATTGACACATTACCGATATGGAATGCCGGAAGATGCCGAGACTCACTTTGAACCTGCCAACACTAGCTACGGTAGTTATGCTACGACTGGTTTTCCTATGCACAATTTGACATTTCATGTCGAATCCGACTTCAAGCCTAGCACTATGCCTGGGGGCAATCCCTTTCCTTACCTTACGGAGAGGTTTGGGAGTACTAGTCATATTGCACCTTCCGTCCCAGTGGTGGAAGCTACATCTCATCTCCCTCCTAGGTCTAGGGTTAGCGATCTGATTAGGATACCAGGTCCGAGACGGGTGACGATAGGCGGTAGTACATATCTTATTACTCAGATTCCCTCATCCTCAGTTTCGAGTTCTTCAAATGTACATCCTCCACCTTATCCACGTGGTCCTTTGAGCCAATATATGGCTACGAGTCAGGTCCATACTGCGGTTACTAGGCCGATTGTGTCTCAAGTTCATATACCACCCGCTGCTTCGGGAGGCTATATTCACACTTATAGTGGTCAGCTTGTTACGTCTAGGGCGTATATACCTACTTCTGGTATGTATGTTCCCCCTTCTAGAGATTATCTTCCTACCTACGGAGTGTCCCATGGGACATCGCATGCGATGACCTATGGACCTTATTACGGTCCGTAGTATGGACAGGTTTCTTCACCTTACGGAGGTGGGTATCAACAACCTGCTTACTCTCCTAATTACGGCTTCATAGCTCCTACTAGTCAAGGTCCACCTTACTATGGTACTTCCATGTCACCCTATACGAGTTAGACAAGAGGAGGACACTATGGCCAAGGCCATGGTGGTGCTCAAACCTATGTGAACCAGGGAGCGGTCCATCGACCTCATCATCCTAGGCTCCCTTTCCTCGCGACGCTTAACCTTCCTGACTTGTCGAGACTTACAAACGATCCCGTGGCTCATGACCCAGCTTGGTCGACTGTCCCTACCAAGCTTCCTTCGGACATACCTAAGTTCGAAGGAAAACCGGGAGAGGATCCGAGCGAACACATTACCACGTTTCACCTTTGGTGCTCTTCGAATTCATTACATCAGGACTCAGTCCGCTTGCGACTATTTCAATGCACCCTCACAGGGCCTGTTGCGAAATGGTATATAGAGTTACCAAAGGGATATTTTACCTTGTTCGATGATCTTGCGATGAATTTTCTTAATCACTTCCAGCTACCGGTGCACTATGACATTGGTACTGAACTCTTGTCGACATTTCAGCAAGATAAAGCCACCCATATTTCTGATCATATTCAGGAGTGGCATAGACGGAAGAGATTAATTAAATATTTTATACCGCCGGAGTTCCTTCTTGAGTGGTTCCTCAAGTATTTATTGCTATATATCGTGAAGGATGTTTCCACATCCAGAGTGCAGAATGAGGAACAAGCAATCTTTAGGGCACAGGAACTGGACTTGATTTATGCTCAGTTCGGTTTGTTGTATGAGATTATTCCCAATGCTCCTCATTCCAATTTCGATCCAAAGGTCAAACCTGGACCACATGCCGATGGCATTGTGGGTTGTGCAAGTGCGAAACCTGCATATTCGGTTACAAAACAAGTTAGTCAATTGTCGCTCAACCAATCTGCTTCGGGACAAGCTACGGCTTCGTCTCAACCCACCTAAACGACGAATGTACTTTCTGTGCAATCGTCAGACTAGAAGGGTAACCAGCAGCCCGAACGGAATAGAAGAAAGGGTGAGAATAATAATCGAAAGGGTGGGAATAGGAATGAGAATGCTTCCAATAATGACAAGAATGGTCAAAATGCTGGCGGGGACAAGCAAGTGAAACGTAAGGTTAAGTTCCCTTGAAATCTATGTAAGTATGATCACCTCACTTACTTGTGCCCTCGAATTGATGAAGCTTCGAGACTCTTAGCACAAGGCCCAGTTGTGCTAATGAACCCTTTACCACATAACCAGAATATGAACTCGAAGTCCCAGGAGAAATCTAGTGAGAATGATCCACCAGAGACTAGTGCTCGTGGGTGCATTAACATGATTCGTGCTGCTAAGGTTGTGACTCGTGCAAAAGATTATGGATCATCACAACCCAACCCAGGTAAAGAACCTGATCCACTAGGAACCCCTTTGCGCATTGAGAAACCTGTGGATAAACCTGAGGCTGCACCTCGCATTCCTAAGGGGGTACTTAAGCGCTCGGGGCATAATCCAAATGCTTGAGCCACCCAGAATTATTCATTTGTCGAGGATTTGGGCCATACTCCTTGTGTGATGTCTGCATTGGAAGTGCTTCAGAGTTGTCCTTTGCAAAGGAAGGCTTTGCTTTCTGCTCTTGGTGTGAACGATGATGATTCTTCCTCAGTGATCAAATTTGAAACCACAGGACATCAGCCTCACTTGCCCTACTATGTGTCGCTTTTGGTACACGTAGAATGTCTTAATATGATCGTCAAGCGCACTGTGATTGACGAGGGCGCTGCTGCATCTGTGATGTCTTTGTCCTGTTGGAAGGGTCTTGGTTCTCCTGAGTTGTTGAAATCAGAAACTATGTTAACTGCTTTTGATGGGATATTTTTTAGGCCACACGGCATCATTCCATCCCTTAAATTCCATTTGGGAGGGAAGACCGTTGCGATAGAGGTTGAGGTGGTTGATGCACCCCTCGACTACAATCTCTTGTTGGGTAAGAACTGGATGTATAGTATGCAAGCCATTACTTCTTCCTTGTTCTGCGTTGTATGCTTTCCACATAACAAGAATATTGTAACGATTGATCAAATGACATTCAAGAATTCCCCTGTTACTACATCTTCGAGAGCTTCGGTCCCAGTCGTTGAACACTCTCAGCTAGCAACTGGGAGTGTGGGTGTAGGCATGTATCCATCCCTCATGGGAACATTTAGTTGTCCTGCATCGGTCCTCATGATAGGATCTTTTTCTGATAAGTCTTTGACTTCTACAACCTCAGTGTCTTTTTGCACGACTCATATGGAAGATCCTTGGATTCTTCCTACACTGAGTATTTTGAGTGAGCCTGTCGAGACCAATGTGCCGCTTCCTACAGCCATGATAGCTTATCAAGCCAATCTTATGAATGTTTCAAAGCCTTATTCTTCCTCTTTGCAGATGGAAGAGGAAGACCCCTATGTGCTACTGGCATGGGTGGTACAGTCTTCTCATGCCCACGACTTCCTTGATATGGTTTTCCCTTCAGATGAAGTGATCATCGAGGCTATGTCGGGCGTTGAGCTGCCATGGGAGGAAATTCATCATAGATCATATTTCCTTCCACCGCTTGACCGTTCAGAGCATGAGGATTATAGGGAGATTCTTAGTTAGAGAGTTGGTAGTCCCATGGTTCCATTAAGCTCTCTTGGTTAGATGGCTGATGGGAAGATGGAAAACATATCTTCCATGATTTCTATCAACATCTCTTAAAATCCTGGCACCATTGAGAATGTCTATATTGGGGCGAAATGTTCCCATGCTGAGATTCTTGAATATACCGAGCTATTCAAGGAATTCCATGATATTTTTTCTTGGTCTTATGATGAGATTCCAGGTATTGACCCTCAAATTGTTGAACATGAGATTAAGACTTACCCCAACGCTAAGCATGTTCAACAATGTTTACATGCTATGAATCCTAGGAAAGCACCTGCCATTAAGGCAGAGATAGAGAAGCTGTTGAAAGCCAGTTTCATTTATCCCATTCCCTTGACGGAGTGGGTTACAAACCCCGTTCCGGTGGATAAGAAGCAGGGAGCGATCCGAATATGCATTGATTTCCATGATTTAAATCGTGCCTGTCCTAAGGATAACTTCCCCACACCATTTATAGATCATATTTTGGATGAGTGTGCGGGTAGCGAGGTGTTCTCCTTTATGGACAGATTTTCTGGGTATAATCAGATCCAGATTAAACCTGAGGACCAACACAAGATTGCATTTATTTGTCCTTGGGGAACGTTTGCATATCGGAAAATGCCTTTCGGCCTTAAAAACGCTGGAGCTACATTTCAGCGGGTGATGACCTTGATTTTCCACGATCTCAAGTCTATTATTGAAGTATTTTTGGATGACCTTGCTGCTCATTCTCGTATGAGAATGCGTCATCCCTATCACTTGAGATTGGTCTTTGAAATATGCCGACACTATTCGGTTCGATTAAATATTCATAAGTGCATATTTTGTGTGAAGTCAGGTTGTTTACTAGGATTCATCGTTTTGAAGGAGGGCATAAGAGTCGATCCCTTAAAGGTTGAGGCAATACTTCAGTTGTCTCCCCCAAAGAACATTCGTCATCTTCAGTGTTTGCAAGGTATGGAAAACTTCCTACGAATATTTGTGGTCAACTTTGCCAATTTGACTAAAGGATTTATGCGTCTCTTGAAGAAGGATACTCTCTTTGAATGGGATGAGGGAGCCCAGGAGTCCTTCGATGCACTTAAGCAAGCCCTAGCATCAGCCCCGGTGATTAGTCCTCTAGATTATAGCCGTGATTTCCTATTATATGTGGCCGCATATTTAGAGATGATTGGTATGGTGTTGGTTCAGGAGGATGAGGAGCTCCAAGAGCATGTCATATATTATCTGAGCCGAAACCTTATTGACACAGAGATTCGTTATTCTCATGTCGAGAAGGTTGTGTTAGCGACCATACATGTGGTTCAGCGTTTGAGACATTATATTCTCCTTCGCCAGACCTCGGTTGTGGCCCATGTCAATCCATTTCAGTTCGTCCTCACACGAAGGATGATTGGGGGAAAGTATAATAAATGGATTGTCATCCTGCAAGAATTCGATCTCGAATTTGTTTCAGCAAAGTCGAAGAAGTCGTTAATTTTTGCAGAGCTTATATTGGATTTCCCAAGTGAGGCCGAGGAGTTGGTTTGTGAAGATACGTTTGTCGATGAACACATCTTCTTAATCTCAACGTCTAACCCATGGTATGGAGATATCATAGTATATCTACAAACACAGAGGACCCCTACTCACCTCTCACGAGATGAACGATGACGATTACGTCACGTCTCTAAGAAATACCTTATAGTGGACAATACTTTGTATCATCGTGGGGTAGATTCCATTTTACGACATTGTTTAACTCATGAGGAGGCTGAGGTTGTGCTGAATGATTGCCACGGAGGGGCGTGTGGTGGTCATTTATCTGGGCTTTCTACAGCTCAAAATATTTTGAGATCAGGTTATTTCTGGCCATCGATCTTTAAAGATTGTGTTGATGTGGTCAAGAGGTGCCACCCTTGCCAGGTGTTCACAAAAAATATGCACTCGAATCCTACCCCATTACATCCCATTATCACCGCCGGTCCCTTCACCAAGTGGGGGCTCGATTTTATGGATTGCAACCCAGCTTCAGCTGGGGGGCACCATCATATTATAGTGGCTGTGGATTATTTCACAAAATGGGCCGAAGAAATGCCTACAGTAAAATCCGACGGTGAGACAGCCACTAACTTCGTATTCAACCAAATCATTACTCGATTCTGGATTCCGAAAGAGCCTGTCACTGACCATGGCTCACACTTTCAGAACCGTATGATGGAAGAGTTGGCATCCAAGTTAGGGTATAAGCAAGAGCACTCCTCTTCTTACTACCCCCAAGTGAATGGACAGGTTGAAGCTGTGAATAAATCACTTAAGTCCATTCTCCAACGAACCATCACACAGAGCAAGACGAACTGGCATATTATGTTATACCCTACTTTGTGGGCATATCGAACCGCGGTTAAGACTACCACTGGTTTTTCTCCATATCAGCTTGTGCATGGAGTGGAATCGATATTTTCGGTTGAATGCGAGATTCCTTCATTAAAGCTAGCTGTGGAACTCTTACCAGACACTTCACCTTTGGAGGATCATTTGGTTCACCTCGAGCAACTTGATGAGCAGCGTCGAGATGCCTTGGTGGCTCTAGAGGTTAATAAATGCCGCGTTAAGGTCCAATATGACAAGTCTGTCCATCCAAGAGTGTTTAGTGAAGGAGACTTGGTCCTTTTGTGGGATCAATCGAAAGAACCCTTGGGGGCAGGGAAATTTAATCCTATGTGGTGTGGTCCTTACATGGTCAAGCGTGTCTTAGAGAAGGGTGCCTATGAGTTAGTCGATTACAAAGGCGCAGCTTTGGCGAAGCCTAGAAATGGGCTCTATCTCAAAAAATACTATGCATGATCTTTAGCCAAGGCTGCTTGTTGTATATTAGTGTACAGCTTTGCATAGTTAGGTATTTTTCTTATCGTGATCGGGTTTGTGATTAGTTTCCGTTTCTTTTGGCAGATGTCAATGGAATCTTCCACCTACATAGGATTCGCGGATGGTGCAAGCTGTCACACTCAGCACTCAACCTCTGCTGCTTGGGTGATTTATACTCCTATTGGTCAAGTACTATCTTCAGGAGGTGTATGTCTACAGCCATCTTCCAACAATGTTGTTGAATATAGCACCATTATTGAGCTTCTACGGGATGCCATTTCACATGGCATTCTATCTCTTGAGGTACGTCTTGATTCAGAGTTAGTAGCGTCACAGCTCAATGGTTTGTACCATGTTAGAGATCCGACATTATTGAGAAGATTCTTACGTGTGATATTGTTAGAACGACAATTTGACAGTATCACATATATACACATTCCAAGAAATGATAATCAAGTTGCTGACTCATATGCTAACTACGTGTTAGATTGGCATTTGTTTCATTCATAATAAATTAATCACAAACATTTTTACACATGTAAATAAATAAACCGATCACCATAAAACCTTTTTTATATATAAAAAATGTGGTAATACATAGTGTCATATACAAAAGTGGAGCTTTCAAAGCTTCCATCATATAATACATGGTTGTACAAAACATATACACTCCCAGGTGTCTAATCCTATGGAGGGGGAGGGTTGTGATCATGATACATCACTACTGCTCTAGCTAGCTACCGGAATAAATGCACCCATGTGCGTGGCACGCCCACCACTTTTCACTGCATGGCCTCAAGCAAGTCATCGACTTGCACCATGGGAACTCTATGAGTCAGTCGCACGAAGTTGGTATGAATGCTCTGGGGCGTTCACTCCGCATCCACACCTGTTATGTCATCCCCTCTTCCCCTCCGTCTATGACATGGGAAGCCCTCTGGTCACCGTGGTCCCACATCTACACATGAATGGTAGATGTCACTATGTGTTGTTGAGCCAAAACATGTCTTTTTGATTCTACATAATCAAGAAAATACAAAAAAATTAAATAACTCAAAAAATTTTTTAAAAAGAGTGAGAGTCGAGATTCAGTACCTATCTCTCCATATGCTGATCCTGGTGGCAATGGCATGTCCGGATCCCCCTGGAAATCTATCCCTCCATAGGGGTAGTCATCTATGGCAACAATCTGTCATCACCACCATGGAAAGAAGTCAACTGGATATGGGTTGGCCACCCTACCACCCCCCATTCTACGCATAGCATCTGCCCAACACCATTGGGCCATATCTCAAACCCTGTGGAGAGGAACGTCCACTCTAGGACTCAATCCTGGAACATGCTCGAAGAAAAACATGCTCAATATGCTGCTGAACCCGAAGTTCTATATCCTGCCTGCCTTACACTCACTGAGCTGGTGTTTCATGTTGCTCAGTAGTGTAGTAATCCAGTCGTATATGGTTGGTCTCATACACTCCACCGCATAGAACATCAATGGTAGCGAGGCCTGATGGAGTGAGGCTAAGCCTGCTATCCTACCCAGTGTCAGTAGTATGGCCTTTAGGCCCAGAACCTATATAGCATTGGTGGGGACTTGACTTCCCACCTTCTCAATATCTGGGTAGCAGTACACAGCTACGTACTCATCGATAGTAAGCCCACCGCCTTGCCAACCTCAGGAACAAAGGTTCACCACCTCCCCTCATCTAGATAGACCTGTGATAAAGTATATGTCTTCCACCTCTATGGTGAGAGACATCACATCTATCCAGAAGGACTCTGAGTCTGGATCCTAATAGTTTACCAGCATCTCTAGTAGTCTTGGTTTGGCCCTCAAACCACCAAGACACTAAAACTTGTAGAGTCTGTATCCTCGAAGAGCTTGTTGAGCCATCACGTCAGCCCTTACAACTTCCTCTACTTCACCATGCTCACGCTCTCTCCATTCTAGCATCATCCTGCAAGAGAAATTTCCACATTTCCCATTAGATTCTTATAAATTCACTTGCATGGCGTCATACGTGACTGTTTTGTAAACAACCGGGTATGTATGCGGTTTCTAGCCTCTTTTTCGTGTATAGCCAGCCCCATGTACGGAAAAAGATTCGATATCTGTGTGGAATGCAACGCTCATGTAGAGATGGCCTAAACTACCTCATTTCACCATGAAAATCAACAAAAATTATATTAAAATGCATGAGGAGAGCATGAGTAACTACCTGGAAGAAACAGTTGTGAATTCCGCCGACTGGATCTCCTGGAATTTGCAGTTGAAAATCAGAGCTCCAATGGGTAAAAGTTTCAAATGACTTATATTTTTTACTATTTATAGAAAAAATTTCAAATATTTGAAAATTTTTACCCCCTTTCCTATAGTTTTGACAGTTTCTAACCATTTTGGACCATTTCTGACATAATTTGTGATGTAGAAGACCATTTTCAGTGTCGTTTCAGCCATTGGATTGACCCGTTCATACTGATCTCAGGTATAACATCTACACTATCATATAGGTTAGGTTCACCACCATTTGTATTTTGCATGACCTTATGACCATGTCACCATGACCTTAGGTATGAACCCACTCTATTATGTCATGAAACCTTCTTGCTGCTTTAGAAGTGGCATAATACGAGTGGTAGAGCTCCACCTTACATGGGTACCCTAGTTAGCCCCTTATTTGAATTTGGTGCCCATGCTGACGTTTTCTCCTTTAGGGTGTGGGAGTTCGTTGTATAGTACTGCCATGACATTTCGCAAGAGCCTCATACTCCTCTTGATCTTATGCTAGCCTGTTTCCCTCCGGACTCCCCCTATGTCAAGTTGTGAATGCATTATCATGAGCTTTTCCTACCTTATTGAGATTTATGTCGGCTCCCCTAACATTGCGTTTCAGCCATATAACCTGAGCTTGTCTCATGTCTAGCCATGCAGAGCCATTTTTTATATCCTTCGCAGCTTGATTTCCGTCTTTACCGGGAGGGGATTTTCCCCTGAGTGTCGATATCCTACACATGTATCCTTGCATTGAGCATAGGTATGTTCCACTGCTTGGAACTAGTTTGTTTTCCCTGATGACACTTGTCTCCTCCTAGTTTGTAACTATAAAGCTATTTTATTCTTTTTTCAAGCTTTTCAAATAACTGAAAAAGTCCAAAAAAATAAAAAAACCAAAAATCCGAACAAGGAAAGATGTTATCTTTGGCAGCTTTCGAGTTGTGTCGCCTTCGAACGAAGCACTATATATCACATCCATTGGTTGGATTATAGTTTGAATTTAGGAGCTGTACTCATTTATCTGAGTTTATCTCCACCAACTGGTTAAGCTTCCAGTCCCTATGGAGCCTCTGTTGATGCCTCCTATGTCACAGAGATGTCCTAGTTTGTATATCGATTCTATGCTGCCTTCATTCAGTCACCATACGCCGTTATGCTCTTGTTCGAAGGAAGTTGAAACCTGGGTCGGCCATTCCTCAGTTATCTTGACTTTGCATGTTGGCCATTCCTGGTACAGTTACTGGTTCGTGCACCTTATGATCGAGTCCTTCCACATTATACAGCTTTGCTGAGTACCTCATGTTGGATGATGGGGGATGCCTTAATGCCCTCCTTCCAGCGGATTTCATCCCATCAACTTCAGATCATTTATTATGGGATTGGAGTCTAGAGTCCTTTTGAGTGCCTTGAGACTTGCAGTCATTAGTGGCAGGTTCTCTCGCCATCGACAGTTTCTTGGGAATACATCAATGTCCCCTGATCGATG
>LPNX010404713.1:0-37100 GCA_001517045.1 Pseudotsuga menziesii
TTCATGAATTTAATTTATTTTAAAAGTACAAGATTATATATATATATATATATATATATATATATATATTAGTTTGACATTATGATATTAAATACAATTTAGTGAATATATAATTTAAAATTAAAAAATAGGAAAATGACAATATATTATTTTATAAAAAAATGTGAAAAAACATTTTTATGAATTATGAGTACTTTACTTGAAAATGACAATAATATTATTTTATGAGAAAGTGAATTGTGAGTACTTTACTTGAAAATAACAATAATATTATTTTATGAGAAAGTGTGAAATGACTTTTATTGTGAGTACTTCACTTTATGACTTAAAAGTACTTGTACCACTACCTTGGTTAACTATGGATTTTCATCCACCATAGAAAATGTGACAAATAAGCATTCTTAACTCATGCAATGCCACCTCAACCATGGGGGATGATGTCATCTACTAGAATGTAATTGGTTGATTTTTATAGTACATTTTGGTCCTTTTGAGGCCCATTTTTTACCTCAAATTCTCTCTAATGTTAAACTCAGCCTACATGGGCACATATGCAGTAACAGATACAGTAACTAATTGCCAAATATAATACTTATCTTTGAATAGAGCAACTAGCTTCAACAGGACAACGTTCCACCCAAACTTAGACACAGTCAAATCAACCATACTTGAACAAGTCACCCCCGAGCTGACGCCATGGATCCACATGCTAAGGAACTCTAAAAATCAAACTCAACTAAAAATACTCAGGCCACAACTTGAGAAAAACAACACAATCCCTCACCACTTCCTTTCTCTGCATCAACATTACTCGGTGCAATGGGATTCCCTTCACCAAATTCATCCCTCAAGACATCACCATCCACCTTCAGAATTCACGTGACCAAATCAAAGACAAATACTGGTATTTATAAATTCATCTGTTCAATAGCAAATCTAACCAATCTCCGCACTGGAATAGATCGGTGTTCAATCACCCTCACATGACTACAATTTCCCTTGCAAAACAAAAAAGGTGTGACAGCTATATGCAAAAGACAATTTGAATCCTTCCACGGGAATTCAAATTCATGAGAGAGAAACTATGTAAAACCAAGCAAAATGAATGAATGCCAATTCGAATCCCTTCATAGCAATTTGAATTCACTGGAAGAGGCTAGCTGAGGTTCACTAGCAAGTAACGAAACTTCACTGAGGCTTTTTCTAAATCACTAGATGGCCATTCAAGTTCTCAAGAAAGCAGTTTGAATCCACCTAGACTAACTCTAATTCATTGGAAAAACACTCCCAGTCACTAGATACCATTCAGGTTCTCATGAGAACAACTCGATCTACCAAAACTAACTCGGATTTACCCCAAAATCACTCACATGCACTGGAGACAACCCGAATTCACCAAGACTTACTCAAATTCCCCTAAAATCACTCCCATGCATTGAAGACCACTTGAATTGACCCAAGTTTACTCTTATTAACTGAAGACAGCTCGAATTAGTGTGGGATTTACAAAAATCAAGTGCATTGTTGACAAAAAAAGTAAAATATGGCGCATAAGACATAAGAGATGAGAGAGTCAATCACATTGACATCAAATTAAGAATATTCTCAACAAGTGAGGGTGCATGGGTGCATGGGTGCTTGCAAAGCATCAAATAGGTGTAATAGGATCTCCATAGTCCAATAAAATAAAAAATAGGAAACATATAGTAATATTAGGGAGAACAGCAACTCCTAGTTCCCAACCCCCTCACATGTGGAATCCATGACCCCCCAGCTACATTAGTTGTCCATGTTGAGCTAGTTATTTAATTAAAGGTAAATAATAATAAAATAATAATAATAATGTCCATAGTCCAGGCACCTAATGCCACAATAATTAAAAAATAACCACATCACATATGTTCGAGGATTACCATCAAGGCATCCTAGTTAAATACAAAACCACTTATAGATATCCTATGACCAATATCTCCAACATAGTATGCATCAACAACCCCCTATACATCTATCATTATGTTTTGTCTAGGTCTTTTTTGGTAACAGATTGTGTAATCAATAGTGCTATGCAAATTCCTAAAGACCCTCTTTACAGTTTCCCAATGCTCCTTCATTTGTTTTGACATATTTCTACTCAAAACTCTTAATGCATGGGCGATCTTTAGCAAAATATAGACCATAACATTCATCACACTGCCAGCAACACTAGCATAATGGACACGAGAGATGTCCTCTCATTAGAGAGAATTTGAGGTCAAAAATGGGCCTCCTAAGAGATGTACTACAAAAATATAAGATATATTAAAATATTATGAGTTAGGGGTTTTATGGGGTAGGTATATATGACAACTCACCTCCTACACTACTTTTTATGCACAATATAAATAACCATGGTTGAATTACTTTTCTAAATTGAATATAAATAAAATTAATAAAATAACTCTAGAATGATGTGACTAAGATTCATTGTAAATTTCCAAAAAATAATTGTCCTTTAACATTTATTTGTCTTGAACTTGTAAATAAAATTAAACAAAAATGAATTTAATTTATATGCATAACTAACATATTTTTTTCATCTAAATATCATTCATGAATTTAATTTATTTCAAAAGTACAAGATTATATATATATATATATTAGTTTGACATTATGATATTAAATACAATTGAGTGAATATATAATTTAAAATTAAAAAACATAAAAATGACAATATCTTATTTTATAAAAAAATGTGAAAATACATTTTTAGGAATTATGAGTACTTTACTTGAAAATGACAATAATATTATTTTATGAGAAAGTGAATTGTGAGTACTTTACTTGAAAATAACAATAATATTATTTTATGAGAAAGTGTGAAATGACTTTTATTGTGAGTACTTCACTTTATGACTTAAAAGTACTTGTACCACTACCTTGGTTAACTATGGATTTTCATCCACCATAGAAAATGTGATAAATAAGCATTCTTAACTCATGCAATGCCACCTCAACCATGGGGGATGATGTCATCTACTAGAATGCAATTGGTTGATTTTTATAGTACATTTTGGTCATTTTGAGGCCCATTTTTGACCTCAAATTCTCTCTAATGACATCTTCTTATGTCTTAGTACATCGTTTTGAAGATAACTTTGCACCTATAGGGATAGGAATATTGACCATTTTACTATCGTGTCTATTAAACCTTTGTAAAATTATCTCAACATACTTCCTTTGGCTTCACTAGAGTTTCATATCAACACGGTCTCTTTAATCTCCATGCCCAAAATAAAATTAGCAACACCAAGCTCCTCCATGTCAAACTTAGAGGATAGTTGACACATAACCTCCTTGATGACACCCTTGTTGTTTTCAACTAGCAACATATCATCAATATACAATACTACATAAATAAAGTGATTGCCAACTTGCTAGGAATACACAGTGATCAATGTTGCTTCTCATAAATCCTAGTCCAAGTATGTAAGTATCGAACTTTTGATTCCACATTATTAAGGATTTATTTAAGCCATATATGGAATCTTTCATTTTGTAAGCTATCTCCTTCTTACATTTCACCATATACTCTTTAAGTTGCTTCATGTAGATTTCTTCTTTCTAGTCCTCATGTAGGAATATTGCCTTTAAATCCTTTTCTTCTAGTTCAAGATCAAATTCTATAGTAAGAGACAATATAAACAAAAGAGAAAATCTCACCAAATAAATTCTCTCCTCCTAGGAATGTCCCTTTTCTACTAGGAAACCATGTACTTCTCTATAATGCAATGATTTTTCTTGAACACCCATTTTCTACCAACATGTTTTCTTCCACCATGAAACTTGACCAAGTCCCATGCCTAATTTTTGTCTAGTGCCTCCATTTATCCAACCATGACCTTCTTCTAGAGTTTATCTTCCTCATAATGAATTGCCTCTCTAACAGTTCTGGAATCATCATCAATAACAAATAAAACAAAGGTAGAACAGAGGTCAAGTGGACTACACCTTTCTATTTTCTTTCTTACTCAAATAGATCTCCTTAAGGCAAGGTCTATGGTTCTTCCTCTTCATCTAATTCATTTGACTCTTGTCTTCATCCATTGAATAAGATTATCCATTCTTTAGCTCAAACTATATTTTCTCTGGTTCTCCTTATTGTGGTCCATCTTCCTTTTTGGGAATAATTTTAACCTCTATGAAGCTCACATCATGATTATAAATAAACTTCCCTTGTTATTAAATTATGAAGTTTGTAGCATTTTACTCCATCTCTATAACCTGTAAAGAAATGTTTTTTCTACTTATTGTTAAGCTTGCCCATTTTCTCCTTGGTAAAATGCACATAAGCATCACAACTAAAAGCTCTAACATGTTCAAGAGAGGGTTTCTTACAATTCCATGCCTTGTGAGAAATGTTATCAACTAGTGTTGATGTAGGTGGTTGATTGATCTAATAACATGAAGTTCTAACTACCTCTGCCAAAAAATGTTTTCCATTCTTACACCATTGAGCATACTTACCTTTTCCATCAAGGTCGTGTTCATCCTTTCTACAAATCCATCCTATTGAAGTGTTCGTGCAATTGTATTTTTATGTGCTAATTTACATGTTCAAAGAGTGTTTCTTACAATTCCATGCCTTGTGAATGTCATCAAATAGTGTTGATGTATATGATTGATTGATCTAGTAACATGAGGTCCTTATTACCTCTACCAAAAAATGTTTTCCATTCTTGCATGGCCACTTAAGCATGCTTCTTACATTTTCCATCAAGGTCATGTTCATCCTTTATGCAGCTCCATCCCATTGAAGTGTTCATGGAGTTGTATTTTTCCATGATATTTTCCATTATTTACAGAACTACTCAAACATTTTCCCATAGAACTCTCCTCCATTATCCTCCATTTTCCTACAAAACCTTAAACTCTTTGAATTTACTGAAAAAGCTCATATTTCTTCTACGAAAAATACAACTATGTTTTCCTAGAGAAATCATCTATAAATGAGACAGTACAAAGATCCTCACAAATATTGAACGAGTGCATGTCCAAAGACATCATTATGTATTAGCTCCAAGATTCCTTTTGCTCTTGTACCACCATATGGGAATCTCACCCGGATCTATTCACCATTAATAAAATGTTCACAAAAATCAAAATGTAAAGAATAATCAAAGATGCCTTCAACCATACCTTTATTTCTACAAAGCACGAGGCCTTTCTTTCCAATATGTCCCATTCTTTGATGTTATAACATTGGAAAGATTAGGGGTCACATCAATTTCATTTTCAGGAATCGTTGGTATTGTCATACCCATCAATAATAATTCTTCCCAAAAATTTATGTTTCAATTTTAAATCCCCTCGATGACACCATTGCTCCTCAAACCTTCTTGCATGCATCATTTTCAAATATAGTTTGTGCACCCAAACCACTCATCCTACTCATTGATATTAGGTTTCTAGGAAAATATGGAATATGCAAAACATCAAGAAGGGTTTTAACTCTTCCATATTTAAGAAACAATTAATCCCTTCCACATCTTATGATTCTAATTGATAAGTTATCTCCCAAAAAGACATTGAATCCATTACACTTTTCATATTTGCAAAGCCAGTCCTTGTTGGAAGTCAAATGAAAAGATGTATCCGAGTTGAACAAACCTACATCATGATATGAATGCATACTTGTAAATACAAAGTACACATCCTCTCCTTCTAAGGAGATATTTCCTTCTATGGAAGGATCATTATCATATCCCTTTGTTTTATCAATGTTTTTTATCACAATCTTTCTGATATTGCTAAGCCTTACTGCAATTCCAACATTTTTTTATAGTTTGTCCTATACACTTAAGATCTACCTCTAGATTTAGATTCGCCCCTTGTTTTTTTTCTGTATATAAAACAAGCTCTCACAAAGATATTATCATTATCTAACTATCAATGGTTTTCTACCTCATTTCTTCTAATAATAGGATGCAACCACATCATCAAGCTTTAATGTGGTTGCATTACTCTCGATAGCTATGACTAGGATATCACATGAATAAGGAAAAAAAACATAGTCAACAAATGCACTTATCTTCTTTGGATTTTTTTTATATGAACATACAATCACTGACTTCCCACAAGGTTAAAAGCATTGATATGTTCTATCCTGGAGTCACCATCATTCATCCTCAAGAAGTACAATGTCTTTTGAAGGATAATTTTCTTTACCAGAGACTTAAGCAAATACAAAGACCCTAACTTATCCCATAACACCTAGGTTGTGGCTCTCCCAAGACATTTAGTAACATTGAATCTAAAAGGCATAACCAAATCGTACTCTTTGCCTTCTTTTCCAACTTCGTCCAATTTGTTGCCGCCAGACCCGTAGGTGTGGTATAAAGACCCACAACAACCCATTGTTCTTTGTCAACAAGAAGGTACTTCATCTTGAGCTTCCATAGCTAAGAGCTTTGATTGTTAAATTTATCAATCTCTATTATGGAATTATTCTCCATTCTCTTTCATACAAGAATCATCAATGCAAAGCTTCCATTCAAACCAAGTTTGTCATAAACCCAAGATAAAATTTCTCTATCAAGGACGAGTAAACCCTAGCAACAAAGGCATACTCCTAAAGCCAATAACCTTGCTAAGATATAAAATGTAAGTTTTAAACCTTTGGAGTGAACTAATGCATATAGATGCTTTAACAAAATAGAAAAGAAAACAATGACACACACAGAGTACATAGAGATTTACTCTAGAAGCCCTTTACTAGAAAAAACAACCTAAGTTAAGAGCCACACCTCATCTTCTTCGATGTATTTACTTAACCATTCATTATAGAACATTAGCTATTTCACAATATTCAAAACCCTAATCCACTAACCCAAATTAAATTACAACCCTAATCCATTACCCAAAATTATAATACAATGGGTTGGAAAAACACAAAACTTTATGCATGAACGAAGAGTCTACATGCAAAAAATATAATACATCTCCAACACATAAGACATTGATAATTTTGAAACTGTGTTAGATACCATTTGGAAATTAGCTTTAACATATTGCACTAAATTGCATACCATCTTCCATGTTTTGGAAATTAGGTTTAACATATTGCATTAAATTGCATACCATCTTCCATGTTTTGGAGATTAGTTTTCAATGTATTTGAGAACATTGAACATTGAAGACTAATAACCAAAGACAAATAGCCAACTTCTAATCACTAAAATATCAACCCTTAAATGCAAAGTATTCATTTATTTTGATAACCGATATGTTCAATTTATGAATTTATTAAATGCACATATCAATTATGAATTTATTATAAAAATATTCATGTAATTAAAACGATACCAAAATACATACCCAGATACGAGTGTCCACACACCACTTCGACAGCGTAGAGCCCATCGATCCGAGAGCCGACGACGTGGCACTCTGCATGTCACGGTCATAAACGATCCTCCCTGCAGTTATTAACCTCTACGAACGAGGGAGAAGACGTCCCTTCTAGCGATGGAAGAGCGTCTCTGTAGTACCACCTACATTAATTCTTACCTCATGGATTCAGGACTGGAGCGTGCGACCATCAGGTTAAGGAAGCGAGATGGGGAGGCGGGTTAGCTTATTCTCCCGCTCCTGGTTCTAGTTTGCAGTTTCTATCTTTGGTCCCCCTCTGCTACGTTCATCCTAGACTCTTCGTGATCGAGCTTCTTTGTTCCTCGCTTTCCCTTGCAACAACATCACCCTTCGCTTCGGCTTCATACTTCTCTGGTTACCACCATCCCGACAGTGAGGTACCCCTCGCAGAGGTATCAGCAGTCGCAACAGGCCCCAGCGTGGTATGGGTCTCACGATGGAGGAGGGTTATGAGTCTGGTCTGTCCATGCTGATCCGAGTTCTGATAGATGAATGGGAGTCTCGCCTGGTCACTGAGCATCTAGCCATGGGCATAGGAGGCGGCAAAATTAACCATTATTGGTTAATTAAAAATATGATGGGTACACTCATGGAGGAAATGTTGAGCAACTGGAACTCCACCCGAAGCGTTGTGCTCTCGGCCAAGACCAAATTGATGGAGCTAGACGCCCAACTCAATGGACTGGACGCCACTTCTGCCTAAAAGCATCTGGCTATCGACCAATGCAAAATGAGCAACAAGAGGTGGGGAGTGACAACGTTACTAGGGCACTGTTGAGGGATAGGAGCTCTGCACCGGCTCAGGTGGTGACAATGAACACTCCTTTTCCTGTGCCAACTAGCATCGCGCCTCTTCTCAATAAACGTATTCGCGACGACGAGGAGCCTTCTCGTAAGTCTTCTCCCCTACTGATCAAATTGCCTATTTCGACCTCAGACGACAACTTCCATGGTGGTTGTCCCATCCTAGAGGAGGTACCCCCTCAGTAAGATGCAGACAAAGACTTTGAGGATGGCTCAGCTATCTCCTGGTTCTACTTGCTATTTCCAGCTTCTCTGTTTTAGATTCTTTACTAGTTTTTTGTTTAATGTCTCCATGAACAATGTTACTGTGGACTATATGCCTACGGTTTGATCTCCATCCGTAGATGGATTATTTTGTGATATAAATCTCAAACTGTTATGCAGTTTTGACTTTGACTGGTTAGGATGGTGGCTCCATGGTGGCTGCATCTCATACCACGCCAGATGCCTCACTGTGATGTAAATTTTGTTTCCTCAATTTAATAGATTTTGCAGACTTAAAAAAAATGATTCCAAAATACATAAATTAATAATAGCAAACAACATCCATCAAGAGTGCACGAAGCAGTCAAGTCAAATCCATAAAATCCACAGCAATGTCTAATCCATCTCGCCCACCCAAATTTACAGATACCCTACAACTCACTGCTAGTTATGAACTTTGCCATAAGAGCCATGACTTTACATGCTAGTAATGCAAGTTATGTACACATGCACATGAAGAGCGACCATGTTCTCAGTTGGTCCAAGATGCAGCATCAATTTCATCTCGGGCATTCCTGTATAGTTCAAGCCTTTTAGCACAAGATTCTCGCTGCAACGTTAGTGTGGGATCTTCTTCTAAAAGACTTGCAAGCTGCTTTGTTGCCTGTTTCAGAAAATCCAGATATATTAGTTCTCTGCATCTTTCTTCACAAAAAAATTAACAGTTTCGTACTAAATACAAGAAAATCCATACCCCCTTTTTGCCAACTTGTGTATAGAAGTGATCTACCAACGAACGCTTGGCTTCACGAACTTGACAATGTACCACTGCTTTAGGAATATAATTTTTTAGTGATTCGCACACCATTCCCATATAGGACAGAACATTTGAACCTGAAACAATCAAAATTTACGAGTTGATTCTTAGCAAACACTAATTCTTCTAAGATAACCCAAGTACAGCAAGGTCATTTTAGCCCCAGTTTTGCGGGAATGCCTGTAGTGATTTTTTATTTTAGCTTAGAAAAAAGTTTAGAAACTAGAAAAACTATGTAAGTATCTAAGCAAAAAATGTTTAAAAAGTATAAAACCTATGTAAGTATCCCAGAAAAGGATCATAAAGATTAAAGCTTCTGCCAGTCATGTAATAAGTAATAGTCGTACCGATTCTTCTGAGATGAGCATCTGTGTAACGATCCAGGGTGGATGCTGTTGGGTTTCCACCTTTCTCTAGCTCTTGAGGAAGTTTTCGAAAGAAATCTACAGTTAAATAACTAGACTCCATATCCACTAATCTCAGGACTGTTTTTCTGCTGTCATCACGAAATCTCTCCAGAGCTTCTGTTGCAGCTGCAGAGATTTCAGCTAGAAGATAAGGGAAACGGTTCAAGTCCTGTAGTGGTAAAGCAGCAAAGAAATTAGGATATACTTCTAGATTGCACATAAACTTGAAAACTTTTAGCATAAAATTATTGATCCAATTCTTACCTCAGTTTCATTGATTGATTTTCGAACAAGCTCTTTCAATATAATGTGAACCTGCAAAAACACTTTGAAATTTAACCCTCACAAACATAAAATTACTTAAAGAAAGGCCTCCGTACGAATTAAATATTGGAATTCCATTACCGTCTCAACAGATGCTTCTGCTGGTCCTTTGAAGTAAATGAGAGCTCCATCAATAAGCCTTCGATAGCCTTGCTCAGGCGCTATCAGATGAGGTTGGTAACCATCAGCTTCAGACACCACCTTCCTGACATTCTGCAATGAGAGATGTCGATCGAAAGGTAACTTCTTAAGGGCTGCAGGAAGCTGGCTGTCAAAAACTCCATAAATTCGCTCACCCCCTGCTCGCCTGAAATATAAGAAACATTTCTAAGTTTACTCAAATTATTATCTCAGGATGGAAGCAGAGAAAGAACTCGCCATTCATTGTTAACAAATATAAAAAAAAACTTTCTATACATCAACCAAATCCCAAGACAGGTATGGGGTATACATCAAAACCAAATCCCAAGACAGGTATGGGGTGTCAAATATATTGAAGTCAGCACAAGGTACAAAAAGAGAAAAGTTTGAAGCTATGTAGGCAGGGTACATGTACCTCGGGGTAGGGTACACACTCATACTGGGTACTTGAGTATGGGTACTTGAGTATTCGTAGGGTATGTCCTTCTTGTACCCCATACTTGATCTACGTACTTGAGACTTCGTTATAAAAAAAGAGAACTCATAGGTGAAATGGTACGCCTTGGATACTTTGTACCCCATGTTTGAGTACTCCAGGGTATAGTAGACTCAATAAAATGCAATCTATTGGGGAAAATGTAATGACCCTCCACTAAATTTGAACTAATTTTTTGCTAACTATGCATGGCGTCTGATTCAGGACTTATGTCAAACACTTTGCAACACTGTTCAAATTCCATTAATATTGTCCAAATCTGGTAGATTGATTTTACATTGATTTACAATGAATGTTTTTATGCTTGTGTGTTCAGCACTCATGAAACATAATTTGAATACATAAAAGATATACATATGTATTTAATACTGAGAAATACACTACAACAACGCAGGAATATATTTGGCAATTTGCAATTTTTTATTGACTGTAGCAGTAGTACAAAATAGGTGTTTAAAATAAGATATCCAGTGTACCTTCATGTCTGAGTTTGATTGGCTGTTACAGCTGCCTGGTACAATAATTTATCAAATTCTATGTAACTTCAAGTCTTCAGATTGATATCTACTGAGTCTATAATTTATCAAATTTTATGTTTCAAATTTTCAATCTAAATATTCATTGTTCAAATAATCATCCAATTTACAATTATGAATCATGATTCATAATTTATGAAGAAATCTACATGCATCTATGATGTGACTATGACATATATATATATAGCACCCCACTTACCCAAGTACCTTTTATCAAAAAATGTATAAAAAAGTGACATCCTGTATGCTTACCCGTTCCCCTACCCAAATTTCGTTCCCCTACCCAAGTTTCCTGGCAACTTAGGTTTGAAGGTATTCCTGCACTTCAATTGAGACCTTTTCCTTATATAGAAGGCAAATTAACCTAACTAAATCGGGTACGTAAATGAGAGGAGACATTTACAGTGTGCATCTGTGTACATAAACTTGCACTTGTATACATTATCATACAGAGGAGGTGAAATAAAGCTCAATCATGAGGTCGAAACCATTAAGATATAATTCCGGATGATTTGAGAAGTACCAAAATCAAATTTCAAGTTTCAACTAGTAAAGTGCAAGCGTGGAATTATTTACTTTTTACAGGGATATCCAGGAACCAAAAAAGTTCAAAAGAGAATACCCTTTCAGAAAGTAGACCAGGAAAACACTTAAATCTTATGGTCTTGTTTGAATTCATTTGTAAATATTCATTTATTTCCATATCTTCATTAATAGTGCACGTCATTTATTTCCTGATATAGATACCCAGAAGCGCCATACTTACTAGCGTATTTCAAGTTCTGACTTTTGTTAGCATCGACTATAACATAAAATGCCCAACACTTTTGAAAACATGGTGTCCTTCAAGCTGGTATTTTCCCTTTGTATATCTCATCTGGCACAGGTACTATGCTTAAAGTTCAGCTGTTTTACTATAAATGTAAGAACTGTTTTCTTATATTCTGTTTGCACTTAGGCTGATGAAATGCGCCAGATAAAACTCCATTTAAAGTTTCAACACTTTGTTTACAAACTACATGAATAATAATTTCTTTTGAAATAGGAACCGCCAATTGAATCGCCAATTCGCGAGTTAAACTTGGATTGGCTCTCAAACGAGGCTTTGAGGCGATCTGATACTTGTCCGGTTTAAATCCCCTTGATCGATTTTTAATCGTTTGACCGAGTCAAAATCGCGATTTCTAATGGGCTCGGTTACTTTCACTCGCGATTTAGATGTGCACATGCCCCGATCGTCTATATACCTTAGCAAAATGATGCAAGTAAAACTGTCGTCAAACTGATTAAACCGTTGCTGCAAAATGAAGGAAAAACGAAACCGTAGTTTGGTATGAGCCTTCAACCTTCGAACCATGGTCTCGTCTCGTCTTTAACCTCCGCTTTCAAAATTTAAACCATGTGAAAATACCATATCGTATCAATATAATATAAGAAGATTATGTTAGGGTTTATTTCATGACTTTTGTTTTTACTTGTTTAAATATGAGTTTTCTAATTTTGTCCCATCATAACTTTATTGGCTAATTTTTGGTCACATCATAACTTTTCAGTGTTTATAATCTATTTTTATTGTTTATATTTATTTTCAATTGTAAAAGTGGATTCAACTTCTTTCAAAATTTAAGTTCCACTTTAATTATGCAATCTCAATATCTTATGTTGCAATTCTAAAAATTCCTATAAGATTATTGAAAAAAAAATGTTCAGAAACTTGTCTAAAAAAAATCCAAATCTTTAATACACAGAAAACTTATAGACAAAAGGTTCAAATCTATAACCTTTACACCAGCTTGGGAGCTAAACTCTAGACCATTTGCACCTATTTTCTGGTGAAAAATTCTAACCAAAATCTAGCAAAACTTGCTGAAATTGCAGTTTTAGGTTGTTGAAATTGCATAATCAAGCTAAATCTATTTTTGCAATCAAAATTGCAATTTCAACTACCAAAATAGCTATTTCAACAAAAATTCTCTCACCTGATTCCAGCCAATTTCACCAGCAAAATGGAAATGGTCTAAAGTTTAGCTCACTCCACTTGAAATATGGATATCATAAAAATATAGTTATACTTTAATTAAATTTGAGTTTAAAAAATTCTTATAATTAACTTCAAATTATTGATTTGTTTTTTATATCTTTAATATTTCTAAAAACATATAAAAAATAAATATATAATAATAGTATCATAAAAATTTAATAGCATAATATATAAATTTGGAGATTTAGGAACGATATTATCTTTAACAGGAAACAAAACATGAAAAAAAAATTCATACTGTAAGGAACATTTTAGAGATGAAAAAATAAAACATCAGAAAACATCAATGAGCCTTTTCTTTCTGGTACCACTGCAGTGGGACATTTTGATGGAGATGCAGAGTCTGGCCACTGTGGAGGTGGCATGACTCTAACACTGAACAAAGATCATCACTTTATTTAAAGATGGGACGTGGAGAAGGGACCAACACTACAGCAGAACTTCTAGCATTATGGGCTTTACTGAAATTTGCCTCTAATGTTGGGGTTATATCTTTGCAGGTACTTGGTCACTCAAAGATTATCATTGATTGAGCTTCAGTTATATGAGTATCAGATTTATAGATGCTTTCACTTATGCATTGGTGCCAAAACATCAAGGACCTGTTTATTAAATTTAACTCTATAAATTTCCAGCATATCTACAGAGAATTGAACATTGAAGCAGATAATGTGTCAAAATATGCCTTTGGAGTTGGAAGAAGTACTGCATATTGAAAAACATAAAGGGAATACTATTGTCTACAGTGGATCAGTTTCCTTATATTGATAAGTAGCTCAGATTTTAGTCTTATGGAAGCACAGTATTCAAATGTCTACTATTTTTCTTACAGCTTTGAAATACTTTTGATAAACTGATATGTATTTAAGCTGAAACTGTTTACATATCTTTCTTGGATTCACTCTGGACAGGATTGTATGATGTAAACTCATTGACTATGAGCAGAAACATCTTGTAGAACAGTTGTATATGTTGTCTATGATGTCTAGAGCATTGCTCTTTTTTATTCTTTTTTTTTTTTCATTCTTATTTTGAATATCAAGGAGCAGGTTTTTTCCATATTGGAAAAAAAATCATAATTCAAACACCTACATTATTCAATCAAATGATTGTGTTATAACGAGATGCCTGAAATTTTGGACACATTTATCATATTTTGCATGAATTTTTTTTATAGGTGTCTCTTTATTTTTTTGTAATTGCCTATATTTTTCCCATCCTATTCAAATCTACACTCTTTTGCCTTGCCGATCTTTTCTCCCATTTCGACTCTGGTTACATTTTTTCTGTTAAACTTTACAAAGTTCCATCCTACAGGACCTAAGTAGGAGCTTCGATCCACAAAATACCCTACAAAGAGAATAAATCGCGCACCACACAGCATAAGATGTTTTCCAGAACACACGGTTGAAAGTTTCTGCTCTATTGTTCTATCCCTCATTTCCACTTTAATGAAGTGAGATCAGTAATCTCCTTTAAAAATGACATGCATAACAAAGCTGCAGATGTGTTCTATCCATCATATCCACCTTAATGAAGTGAGATTAGTAATCTCCTCTAAAATGACATGCATAACAAAGGTGCAGATGCGATGACTACTTAATACACACTAGCCACTTTGCTGCCACAGCAGATCATTCCCGTACTTGATGAACAACCCATTCGTATAGCTCAGAATGCTTATTTGTCAAAAATAGCATCACAAACCATAGAATGCCTCCACAATTTTAGACTAATATGGTCACTTCAAAATAGTATCATATCATCAACAATAAATTAATATAAAGTAGCCATAGCGAGTGTTCCATGCCAACCTCTAGTACTCCTCGTTTAAACAAGATACTTGCAGTTGAAAATACAAGAAACGACTCCTATAAGTTAATCAACGTTAGTACTTCCAAACCAAAATGACTAGCCTAAAAAATTGTATTCGTTTCAAGCACCACGTTAATCAACGTTAGTACTTCCAAACTAAAATGACTAGCCTAAAAAATTGTATTAGTTTCAAGCACCTCTCTTATGGAAAACGACAGGATTAAGAAAGCAAATAAGCAGTCAATGACGTGGGATCCCGAACGGTGGGGGAAGGTGGTTTTCACCCAGCCCACCAGGGATCAAATCCCACCAAGACTTGGCCTGCTGTGATAAGGCTCAAAGGGTAGACGCCCCCTGGATAGGCTACCGCCCCTTGTCGGGATTGGAGTCCGGGACGTCTCGGCCCTTGCTGAGTCACAAGTTTCTGGTATATCCTGGCTTGCGGGTTGTCGGATATATCTAGGGGTTTATAGTGGCAGCCGACGGCTTTAAACCTGGGCCTGGCCCAGGTAATCCCGACGAGTTACCGATTTCCCTACTTAAAAAAAAAGAAAGCAAATAAGCAAGGATAATGTTTTACCTTCCATCCAGATGATCCTTGAAAATATTGTCAAAAGTACGACAAAGCTCTAAAATCTTATATAGCTGCACCTGCACAAAAAATCACTATCAATCACAATACTACAAAGCCACCTCATTTTTTAATGTTTAATTGCAGTCTTCATTGTTCAGCTATAACATCATGTTACTGCAATATACAAAGGACTATTAATATAGTCTTACGCCTTCATCAGCAGCAACAGGACTGCCAAAACGTTTCATCTCTCCTTCAAGTTCATTGATCGTCTTGTTTGTCAAAGAATAAATATTCGGTATCCTCACCTTGATCACATCCTCTAAATGCTGCAACATAGGCACTACCATTAAGAAATGATGCAGCAAGTAACGGCGTAAACTTGAGTTACTTTATGAAAGGAGCTTATCTTGAACAACAAGAAAGTGAATATGTGTGTACATTTCATACGAATGTCACCTTAGAAAGAATCTTAGATAGATATTCTGAACCCATTCGCCCTGCCAAGTGTCTATACTCGGGACTAGTTGTAAAATAATCACGTTCCTTCCGTCGAGCAGCTATCATATCAACATTCTTGTTAATATCAGCTTGTGAACGATTTATTACACCAACCCATGGATGTTGCAAACGATATGCACGACCTTCAAGCACCTGTTTGGATATAGGAAACATATAGTCAATTCTTTATAAAAGGAAATAGATATTATCAGAGAGAAAATTACGTACAAGATAAATACAGATAAAATAACAAAATTTTAGATCAAATTTTTGCCACCTAAGGGAAAAGAACATCAACAAATTCAGAAAACATTGGTGTTATTTCACCAGGCTAACACCAGGGCAAATCTAACTTCCTTAGATCTTATTTACTGGCCAATGTTGCTTGCACACATTACAATATTTATCAGTATAGAACAATAACAGCAAGTATCAAACATTCTGTAGTTCATATCCGAAGGTGTGTTTAAACTGGCCTTACCTAGACCTGAGGAAAAAATGCCAGAGAAACTTCTTCAGTCTTATTCCATGCACTGGAAATGTACTTTGAGACTTTAACTAAATAATCAGTATAAAATAGACTTCAACAAAGCCTAAAGTCAAGCATTCCAGAATCTATAAACTTTCCTGCAGCAAAGTGAACTGATTCCATGAATTCCCTACAATAATAGGACTCCTATCCAACAACCATAATACTTGCCAATTCCCCTTCTGCACATCAGTTGTCTAAAATGCAAGGAAATAACCTGCTAAAGAAATGCTCTAATTGATTGAGGGGCATCAAAGATGTTTTTGTCAATGAGGCAATGGCTCGCTTGCAAGATCAATAGAGCTTCCAGCCATCTACCAGGGTTCCATTCCAGTTGAAGTCTGCCTGACCCAAATGGCGTCAAATTAAAAAGGGATGAGACCAGGTTCAAGTCGTTGGAAACTTTGGCAGAACAGATACCCCTCAGACATGGCTTTTAGGCCAAAGGTAGGTCCGTCATGACGTATTTGTTGGGGTTTCCAACAATAAAAAATTTAACAAATTAAGCACCCTATTTCACCTAGGCAATGACCAAGATTGGTTACAAAGTAAGATTTCTGCTTAGAAGGGCTCAACTTACATCTTTTGCATTAGTCCCCCTGTCCATTAGATCAAGCTTTGTCAGTACTCCATATGTCCTTTCACCTAATAACGTGTAAAACAAATGAGTTATGACTGTCTATTGTGACAAAAATTACATGGAAAAAGCACCATTAATGTAAGAAAGTATCACCCTACAAACAATACATTTGGAGAATCAAAACGTATTTAAGAAAGAAAATTAAAAAACAAAACTTTCCCTAGCTTATTTTCTAGTAACTGTCAAATTTTCTCCCCCCTAAGCATTTCTACATCAAGCACACACATAAGAAATAAAATCCTCAGCTGGAGAACTCACTACCTTATTCTTGTAGTGATAATCAAACTTTCAAAAATCAGTTCATAAAGTATACCTGAGGGATCAACTTCTCTTGCCAGCTTTATAGCATCAGATGTTGCTATATCTTGATTTGCAGGAGAAATGGCTAGTATAAGACTATTTGGCTGCAGACAAAAGTTACAAATCAGATAAACTACAATTATGTAAGAGAGGATTTGGAACAGCTCTTCAAACTAACAACAGGCCTTTTGTACTAGAGGAAATGATAAAGAAAAAAGGTTCACTGGCCAAAATAGAGAATATGGAAAATCTATAATGGACACCTTCTGGATGTATGTGCGAACCAAATTCTCAATTTCTGCAACAATGGTATCTGGTTGTCCTTCTGCACTAAAACAACAACGACATAAGTCCTGAAAATCCCAAGCTCTATAACTCATGTAAGATATCTAAGTGTCTACATCCGTATTAATACAATAAAGTTTTTAAACATACCAACCGCCACCTTTGTTAAACCAGGTAGGTCGATGAGCGTCAAGTTTACAACTGGTCATAAAAACAGGCAGAATGTAAGTAAAATTAACCACCAACAACGTTGCTTGTAAAGACAACTCTATTAAATAGTAAGAACACAAGTCTTACAGTTAAATTACAAAAATTTATAAAAATGAATGCAAGCTATTACTTATTAGAATCATTGTTGAAAAAAGTAGCTTGAGCGAGAGATTCTTACACAGGTTAGGGGTGAATGTGCGAGAAGTTCAATACAACTTCTTAGTGACCACTTAGTAAGAGGGAAAATAATACCATCTTGTCATTTCATTTGTAAAAGTCCAAATTCCTTTGATCTCTTAGTCTTAGAAATCTAAGTGAAATGTTCTAGAGATTCTAGAATATTAGTGAGATGGATTTGATATAATTTTAGCCACGCACCTCATTATTGAGATAAGGTGGTTGGTATGATTAAGGAGATTAGTTGAGATCAATGTTCCACAGGGACGCATCCCGCAAAGTTGAGGATGCATTTCCTGCGTCTCTCCTGGGGACTCTTGGCGAAACGTTCCCCCCCGAATAATGCCCCTGAGAATATTTTTTTATGTTTTCTCATTATTTTCACTTTTTACAATCCCTATTTGGTAATACTTAGAAAATAAATCAATATATTTAGTATTTACATTACACAATCATGAATATATATCAAATGAATTATTATTTTTGACAATTTATTTCATTTTTATAATTTAAGAGACGTTACCCCCCCCCTCCCCCCGAATTTCACTAAAATTTGGGGGTGGTCTCCACACACCCCGAATGTGTGTTTTCCCGCTCCCACATCTCCCTGTTCCGGAAACTTGGGGGAACATTGGTTGAGATTGATTGCCAAAATCAAGGAGTTGGTTGCCATAATTGAGTAGATTATTTATCTCTTTCAAAGCATAAATAAGACAAGATGGGAGGAGGTGGAAAATGTTAGAATATCGAGAATATGCATAACATACAACACTACATTTACACGAACATGTAAATCAATAGCAAGGATCTACTAGTCTAGCCTTCTATCCATACAAGAAACAATAACAATCTAAGAACAAGAGACAAGAGAATAAGAAAACAATACACCAGATATACGTGGTAAGACCCCAAATGGGGAAACATCCACCGAAGACTTGGTCTTCTATTGATCTTCAAAAATCTCCATCTTACAATACAAGGCATCTCCATATATGCATCACTCTCCATCTTCACATAATGTAACAATCATGTGTGTACAAATGACATAACAACATGAGATGTGTGATTTTACAATATATTACAACAAACCTAAGTCACCTGACACAGGGACACGAGACACGAAGGACACGGGGATTCGAGTGTCCGACACGGACACGGTGACCCCCAAAATCAGGACACGATATGTATATATATATTTTAAAATTTATATATATTAAAAATATAAACATAGATCCAAATTTTTACAAATATTCAATAGAAATCATAATCAATGCACATTTAACATTAGTAATTACACATTTAAATCCTTCAAATCTTCTTCACCTGCACAACAAACACACTTTAGAGCCCTCTCCACACTTGCAAACGATAAAATGAAAGTGAAAATTTTGACTTAAAGCAATTATGGGCTTTTTTTTAGTGGTAAACGTGTCCTGGAATCAGGACACGTTGATGATAGAGTGGGACACGCGTGTCCTAAATAGGGACACGCTGAAAAGTCGTGTCCGACACGCTCTGTCAGTGTGTCCGTGTCTGACACGCGGACACAGGACACGCAGGCCCTTTTGGAGGTGTCCGGTTTCATAGCAACAAACCCAAAAGGGTTTTCTTCACCTCTATTATATAGCAAGAGGTATGGAATATTTACATCCCATAAGACATGTGAGATAAATAGCTTTCCACTTCTCCTACATAAAGAATGGTTACAAGAGAATTTAATTATATGATGCAGTTGGGATAACTCTATTTTATAATATTAGAGTTATGTATGCCTTTTAATGATATTTCACCAACCATACCACACAAGTCATCATTACATATTCTAACACTCTCCCTTAATGATGACTAGGAGGAGGAATACAAATGGACGAAAATGGCATCACACTAACAAGAGCTTCTAAATCAAGAACACAAGTCTTACATTTAAATTACATAAATCTATAAAAATGAATGCAAGCTATTAGTTATTAGAATCATTGTTGAAAAAAGTAGCTTAAGCAAAAGCTTCTTACATAGGTTAGGCATGAACGTCCGAGAAGTTCGAGACAACTTCTTAGTGACCACTTAGTAAAAGTGGGAAATAATAGCATCCTGTAATTTCATTTAATAAATAAAAGTAAAAGTCTAAATTCCTTTGATCTTTTAGTCTTAGAAATCTAAATGAAATGTTCTAGAAATTCTAGAATATTACTGAGATGGATTTGATATAATTTTAGCCATACATCTCATTATTGAGATAAGGTGGTTGCTAGGATTAAGGACATTAGTTGCTAGAATCAAGGAGTTGGATATGATAATTGAGTAGATTAGTTATCTCTCTCAAAGCATAAATAGGACAAGATGGGAGGAGTTGGAAAACACACCAAGGAAGTTGTGTGAGGAACAAACACAAGTGAAGCCAAGGCGGAGAGAACGCAGATAGTAGGAAGAGAATTGACCGACGAGGTTGAAGACCGCAAGGATAGTATCATACAAAGTTGTACATGGTACAACAATTTCTCATATTTCTATGTAGGTGTATTGTTTCTTTTCCAAAGAGCTGTAAACCTCAAGTTGACGTGTCCTTGTAAGTTCTGATTATTACATAATAAATTGATTTGAAGGACATAATTCTCATGTATCGTGTTTATGCTTCCACTATTCATTTTCGTGTGATTGTTGCGTTCAGAAATATTTATTTCTATGGTTAAATAAGTTTAGATTTTATTTCTTTAATTAAAGAGAAACATAGGACAACAGTCATCTAGGACCTGAAAATTTACAGGGTTTCAGAGCTTAGTTCTATAATTGAGATTCTTAAGGATTTACAATAGTAAATCAACTACTGGGAAAAAGGACAAACAGTTAAAGGGTTTCATTATTTCTTTTGAGGACAAATTTTTCAGATCTAGGAATTTATGCATTAGATCAAAGATGGCATCAACTAGCCTCGAGTTCAAGGAAAGATTGGATGGTGCCTCGAATTTCCTATCATGGAATGTCAATATTACTCTTCTATTAGAAGAGAATGACCTCTAGGATATCATCAAGGATGTGGTGGATTTGTCAAAAACTCCGCAGCTTTTTGTAGCTCACAAGAAGAAAGAAGTGAGAGCCAAGCAGATGACCATGGATGCTACAAAGGATCATCTGATTCCTCACATATTCGAGAAAAAAATGATGAAGGACATGTTCGATGCCCCAGTTAGCCTTTACCAAAGTGAGAACATTAACCGAGAGATGGTATTGCACAAGAAGCTTAAATCTGTTGAGATGACCATATCAAACACCATTACCAATTACTTGATGAAGGTGACACGGATTTGTGACTAGCTTGTCGTAGTTGGGGGGAAAGTTGAAGAGTAAATAGGGCACTAAATGGGTTCCCACCTCAATGGGAAACATTTGTCAAGGTTGTTTGTGCTCGAGAAAACCTTCCCTCATGAGAAATATTGTTGGATCATTGTATCCAAGAGGAAACTTGGAAGGAATCCAAGGCCAATAGGTAGAGAGGTGATAGCACCCATGCCCTATTTGGTCAAGCGAAGAAGGGCTAAGGTAAAGGACCCAACAAGGGTAAGATGAAGGGTCGGGAGTTAGCCTCATAACCAGAGAAGGACTTGAGTGAAATCAAGTGCTTCATATGCCATAAGAGTGGCCATTATGCATCACAATGTCCAGATAAGAAGAAGGATAAGGGGAAGCAACAACAACATCAAGTAACAGCCTCAGCTGAAACTCAGATGAACAGGTTTGCCTCTAAATTCAGAAGGATTTCTAAATTGTATCTTGCCTCTCTTCCCACACAATTCCAAAGAACGCGTGGTATGTGGACAGTGGAGCTTCGAGGCATATGACATCAACACAAGAACTATTTTCAAGTCTAAAGGAGCACGTCTCAAAAGTTCAAGTCGAGCATGGTGATGATGCCAAGTATCGAATAACAAGAGTTGGTACCATTCATTTCCAACTCCAATCAGGTAACTCTTTAGACTTTGATGATGTGTTATTTATTCCAGATCTTCAAAAGAATTTGCTTTCAGTTTTGATCATAAAAGATAAGGGCTATGCAATAGAGTTAAAGAACCAACAAGTCCTCATTAGACTAAAGGTGTCTAACCCAAGATCAACTTAGGGGATCAAGGTTAAAGAAGGTAATTTGTACAGGTTAGAAGGGGAATTTGTTTGAGCCCGAGTTCATAGCAAAAATAACTTTTGCGAGTTATGGCAAGAGGATGAGGCATCTACATCACCGCCCACTACCTATAATAAGAGAGAAAGTTGTGGGTCTTCCAGAATTCAACATTTAGCAACAGGGTTTATGCAGAGGGTGCACACTTAACAAGCATGCCAAGGTTGTTTTCCCAAGCAGCGAGCACAAATATAAGGGTATTCTAGATCTGGTGCATTTGGATGTATGTGACTGATGTTAATAGCATCAATCACAAGAAGCATGTACTATGTTTCCTACATTGGTGACTTCTTTCGGAAAACATGGATCTACTTCCTAAAGACCAACGATGAAGTCTTTAGCAAGTTTATGTTATCACAGAAAGTGTAGCTACCCACTAAAGATATCCTATCCAGGGCGGTAGAGGTGAGGTAGCCAATCGATGACACCACAAGGACCTCGTCCACTACAAATGAAGGGTATTTGTCACACCGTACAGGGTCTTGTCGCTTTAGATCAATCTAGAAAATGATCAAGGGGGAGACCCTACTAGCCTATGAGGGCTAGCGCACCAACTCAAGACACTCCTAAGGGTATGTAATGAATGAAAGAGGAGAGATGAGTAAGGAAGTCTAGATCTAGAGAAGAGATGTGGTATAGAGGTTAGGGCAAAGTTGGGGAGGCTTAGCCAATAGGGAAAATGACCCAACTTAATGAAGATTGTACCACAAAAAGCTTAGGAACATAGATCTAGAGACATCTAGCCATACAGAAGGAAACCCAAATGGGACCCACCTAGGTTTTAGGCCAAAGTGGACAAAGTGGACCCAAAAAGGTAGATCAAGGCAAGGAATGACTTGATCGGGACGCTTGAAGAATAGATATGTGAAAAAGAAATGGGTTCAAGCATACCCAGTTGTTAGATTTGAAGATTTGGCCACCCACCCAAAGGGGGCGCCCCCACCTAGAGAGACTAGTGCTAGATCCCGAGGCAAATGGAGTCCGACTCTTATGAAATTCGAGATCTAGGGATTACTCAGCAATCTCCAAGTGTATTTTGATGGTCGTCATCAAAAACTCACTGGATTTATCAGATCTACAAAACTAGGGTTTGAAAGAGAGGGTTTTGCTTGACAATTGGATGAAAATAATGCAAACAATACTAACCTTGCAGATCGTACCTGAAAATGCTTGCGGCCACCTTGTATGTCGATGATCCTTCCACTTAGTTACAATTTCGAGCAAGATCTGACATGAAACAGAAGAAAAACGCCCAACGAAGGTAGTGCACCCCCTCTTCTCCCCCTGTAAAATCAAATGACCGAAGTGAGATTTGTTCACGGGTGAAAAAGATAAGTTATGCACATCATCTACAGAGAAAAATCCAGTGCAAAAAGTAACAATTGTAAAACTCCGTAAAGATGAAACAATTTGCCCGAAAGACAATGCAAGACACCTTAGCAATCTCCTCCAACCAATTTGCTACCCTGAAAAAGATCAGTATGGCCTCCACAAAAAAATATAGTTTGCATGCAAGATCCGCTGAAATGTCTAAGCAAGAGGCATAACAATCACATCCAAGTACATTCACAAAGGTTCCAAGAGTTTCTGCAAAGTTTTCTTGTATTCAATATTCTAAGAGCCAAAAGTCCCTTCACAAATGAGAAAGCATCTCGATATATAGATCTCTCAAGTACAAAAAACCTAAATCCAAAAAGATCAAGGGTCAATATCATAAGGTAATAATAACCTAATCAACGGCTAAGATTAGCCGGATACATCATACATAGATCAACTCAATAATAGAAAAGGGGTGCACCACTAAAATTGCCCAATGAGGGGGCGCACCACATAAAATGACCAATAATCATAGGATAGCACATGGGCGAGGGATAGAAGGTTATAATATCCTCCACTAGCATGGCTCCAAGCTCCATGGCACAACAACAAGGTGTGGTGGTAAATAATACCAAGGAGTGATAAAAATCGGTAGGACATCTCCCTAAAAAATACATCAAAATGCCTTCAATCTGAATAAATCAAGAAAGTGTGGACCCCAAGTGAAGTGAAGTTGATGCCAGATGATGAAGGTGACCCAAACACTATGCCTCAGGCCAATTCCATGCCATTTCTTTGCCTCATTTGCCCAAATCGATTTCCTCATTAGCTATTTTTCATCATTAAAATGCTGCCTCGGGAACATAAAACTGACAATATCTCACCGGGGACCAAAATATGAAGCCAAATGACTGCACGGATGGGTTTGGAACCATAGTGGTATGGTACAATCAACTGGCTACACCCCAATATTTCCTCTCGCACCCTAGGAGATCTCACTGATATTTGCATTGTGTTTTATTTTTAATTTCCCAGGGTAAATCTGCTGCAAAATGCCTAAAAGACCCATATCTCTTTTGTAACTGCCCGAAAACTAGCTGCACCAATGGACTCAGAATGTCCAAATCAACTAGGAATGAGTACTCATACATAATATGTCCATCACAAAAGTACGTCAAAGGCCCCATCCATGTTAGAACAACAAAAATAATAAACCCTGTAAATGTTGATAATCATAAAAATAATACAACCTATCATAGTAAACCACCATTTGAAGCATGAATATGTCTAATCGACGCCCATAGACCATAAATAATCATCATCCATAACCATCGGTCTAAAACTCATCCCAGACCCTGCTACTGGCTTGGTCAACACTGGGTTGACTAGGTCAAGACTGATCAAATGATGACCCAAATGCTAAACTATGATACTGCAAAGTACAAATGGACATGCATGCTCAATTATCTATGCTAACAGTGAGACTCAAGTACAAGTAGCTTCTGTTGGTGATTATAAGCACAATATATATAAATAATCCAAATCAAAAGGATCAAATGTTTTAAAGAAGAACCTCCAGTGTATACTCATTTATAGATTTAGCCATTTTGCTAGTCAAGGGTGATGGTGAATGAAACCAGGTAAGTCTAAGGGAATGACTTGACACTCAACATTATAAGCATCTAGGCTAAAGGATAGGGGATCCACACAACACATAAGTTGGACTAGGTGAACAATAAGGAATGGCGGTGTCTCACAAATGGGTGGAATGATGAGAAGGCTCCACTAGACTCTAAACAAGCAACATTTTTAGCAATTTATTTGCACAACAATATCCACTAGTTAACCTCTAGAGGCAGTTGCCCTAGTAAGCCTTCTGGTCTTCCAGAAAATGACAAAGATATGACCTTTGGGGCCCAGTCTCACCTTGCTGCCCTGTGGGGGAAAATGAGTCGTATATTATACAAAGAATGAGTGCTCATCCTCTAGCCATCAACTTTATTTGAAAAGATTTATTTTTATTAAATTGTCAGCCTCCAAGAGCAAGTGCCCTGGAAAGCCTTTTGGGCTCCAGAAAATGACTAAGGCTTAGCCCTAACGGGTTTGCCTCACCCTGAAACCTTGTGGGGGTAAATGAGCCTTACACCATACACTGGATGAGTGCTCTTCTCTTGGCTACTAGCTAGTTTCGATTTTATTTTCAGTAGTGTCTAAAGACACTTTTGCTTTGCTAGCAGGGAATCCATTTAGAATAACTTTAAGCTCCGATGCATTAGTGTCTAAAGACACCTTTTGGTAAGACTATTTGTGTTCAAGACCTAGAGGTAGACCATCCCTGTGACAAGCATCACATAAACCAACACCGAGACACACTTTAGACATGGAGACCTATTCCAACATAGAGTTGAAGGTGGGGGAAATCCTAGATGCCACTAGTTAAGTTACAAGTCAAGGTTAATCAATAACAAGGGAAGACAACGGATGGACGGAGACAGTGAATATGGTGCCAAGACTAGCAGGTTGTTTCCCTAAAGGGAAATGACCAAATCCATACTAGAAGTAGGGCAAAGCCAATGAGTATACAAAGGAATCTCTTGGACATAACAGCCAAATAATTTATACTTTAGATTCCAAGTAAAACCAACTTAAAATATTGCCAACATATAACCACTATCAACCAAGTCTCACTGCTAAAATAGGCAACAGAGCAACCTCAAAATCCTATGCACAAACCATAGTATCACCTATGTCATATTCCTGCACTAGATCTGAAACAAATCTGAGGATCACTGAAACAACTGTTGTTGCTACATATCATGGGCATTGTAATGATCTCTGCTCTGGGTCATGAAAGAATGGCTAACTCAGTCATCGAATCTGGGGTGATGAAGCTCAGTCATGGCATAGAACTGGTCAATCTGGATATTCTGGATTTGCTGAAAGTGGGAGATCATCAACTAGTGGCTCATCATCTGCTAATCTCATAGTAAAGGACTAGCTCAAAGAACTGATCAATACTGCTCAAGAACAAAAGTATCCCAGCTACTATATATGTGACAACATATGGCTCCAACTGGGACAAGTGCTCTAAGGGAGAGAGCGCATGATAACCTCAGATATACCTAATATGCAACAACGCTCATCCAATCATCAAATATGCATACGATCTACTACTCCATCTATAGTAAAACCTATTTCTGCACATGATGGAAACAACACTACCCAACAGTACATGTGGCATAAAATAAAATAAAATGTTGGAAATAAAATACTCAAAAGGAAATGTTGAAATATCAATGCAGAAAGTAAAGTGTTGAAACAAAAATGACTAATCTAAGGACTGTCAAGCAGTTACGGAGTATATTAAGGAGGACTCAGTCAAAGGACAAGACAAGGGCTAGACTCAATGGCCTAGAAGACTCGAACTGACAACAAAAAGACTCAAAGACTCAAGACCATGCAACACTGAAGACTCAATCCTACTGCTCAAAAGAGCTTATTCAAGTTCCTACTCTAAACTAAACAGGAGAGGAAGGTCTTGCTAAGTCATATCCTCGTATGGAGGGAAATAGTGTTCGAGTAGTATCACATACATGGGAAATTCCAATTCGTCCCCATCCAAAGTTTCTAACCAAAACAACCCCCTTCCGACGATCCTTGCTATTCGATAGGGACCCATCCAAAATTTATCTAGTTTTCCATGGTTTCCTAGTTTCTCCTTGTTTTATCCCATAAGAGGACCATGTCTCCAACTCCAAAAGTCACACTTTTGGTTTTCTGATCAAAAGTACCTTTTATTCATTCTTGCTCTATAACCGTCCTATTGAAATATTATCTCCTGGTCTCATCAATTTCAACTAGTTTATCCATTCTCAACTACATTGCTTCTTGATCAGATTAACATTGATGTAATAATTTGTAAATTGGTGTCTAGTGGTTGATTGGTAATCTATAATGTTGTCTGTATACCAATTCAAATGGGGACTTCCCTGTTATCCTTTTAACCATTGTTCTATTTTCCCATAAAGCGTACTTTAACATGGTATCCCAACTTCTTATGTTTTCTCCAACCATCCTCTTTAATAATTTTATCAAGTTTTTATTGCTAGATTCAGCCAATCCGTTTCCTTGGGGATAGTAATTTGAGGAATGGGATAACACAATACCATGATCTACACAAAACTACATCATTTCTCTTTTGCAGAAAGCCTTGGCATTATCTGTAGTAAGCTTCACAGGACACCCATATCTAGACACTTTGTATTCTTCCAAGAACTTCACTATTACTTATGTTGTGGCCTTCTTAGTAGGGATAGATTCAACCCATCGAGTAAAATAATATGTGCATGTTAAAATGTACTTATACCCATTACTCGAATTTTGGTCAAATGGTCCTACAAAATCCATTCCCCACTATTGGAAAGGAGCTTCTACTATTATGGGAGACAAAGGCAAGGCGGGTAATCTAGGTTTCCCAGAAAAAAAATTGACATTCTTGACAAATTCTTACAAAAGAGTGCACATCTTTAAACAGTGTGGGCCAATAATATCCTACTCTCATAATTTTGGACACAGTATTACTAGGAGCATAGTGACCGCCACACACACCTGCATGCAAATCTTTCATAATTTCTTGGGCTTCTTGAGGATTCACACATTTCAATATTATCCCATCAGGGTTCTTCCATCCCAATCCGCCTTGCGTTAACACATACTTAGATGCCTTTAACCTCAGCGCTCTTCTCTGGTGGTCAACCAGGTAGTCAGAGCATTTAAAATTTTTCAAGTAGAAGATAATATCCTTATACCATTCATGTTCTTCATCTATATATAGCACCATTATTCCTTCGGGATTTGCCTCATTTGGTGGTTTTCCTCTTAAATGAGCTGGGCAAGGCCATGTCCCTTAACAATCTTGATGGGTTTTATTTCGAAATCATACTCTTGAATCCTCGATATCCAGTTACCCCTTACTCCAATACCATCATGTTGAGAAAGGACATCCTTAACTACCTGATACGAGAAATACGCTATGACTTTTTGAGTATCCAATGTATGTTCTGAAATGCTTCAAGGATTTTACCAAGGAATAAGCGTGTTTTTTGGTTGAGGTGTAATTGAGTTCAGCATCTCTTGGATTCTTACTCATAAAAGCAATTGGTTGTTCATGGCCTTCATGGTTTTTCTGTAATAGTACTCCTGCAATTGTATCTATTGTATTAGTAAGAAGTAATTGTATGAATGTAATAGTACTTCTTAATGTATGAGTAGATTGAGAAGTCTTTATTTTATTCTGGACTCACTAGAACAGGGGATCCACTAGGACAGGGGATGTGGAGATAGCTTTCTTTATCTTGGAAAATGAAGAAGCATACTCCTTATCCCAGACAAACTTAGCATCCTTCTTTAGAAGCGCATTTAAAGTTTTAGCAAGCTCGACCAGATTAGGAATAAATCGTCTTACAAAGTTAATTTTTCCAAAGAAAGATCTTAAAGGACTAATATTGTGAGGAGCAGGAATAGCTTCTATGGCTTGTACTCTTTTAGGATCAATCCCAATACCCTCTTTAGATACTATGTATCCCAACAACTTTCCTTCGTCTATGCCAAAAGTAGATTTCTTGGGGTTCAAAGATATACCGAATTTTCTACACCTATCAAAAAATTTCTTCAAATGATCCACATGATCACTACTTTCTTTAGAAAACACACTTAAACCATCTTGGTAGATACTAGATAGCAATGATCTTGCCAACAAGAACACTAAAAGCATGGTCCACTACTCTCTGAGATGTTGAGCCAGCGTTAAACAAGCCAAATGGCATGGGAATGTACTCGTATGTTCCCCAAGGTGTAGTAAAAGTTGTTTTTCCCCGGTCTTCCTTCTTGATTTGAACTTGGTTGTAACCCAAAAATCCGTTTAACATGGAGAGCATACCAACACCAGTTACACTTTGCAAGAGATTTTCCATATTAGGCAATTGGGTAATTATCCTTTAGCGAGGCTTGATTCAGATTTCTAAAGTCAACACAAATCCTAATCTTGCCACTTTTTTCGTAAAATTACAGGATTTGATACCCACGTGGTATGTCTAACTGGTCTAATGATCCCACCGGCCAACATTTTCTCCAACTCCTTCACTGAGTGAGCTAACTTAGGGTTTATGTTTCGCAACTTTTGTCTATAAGGTTTTTCTCCCTCTTTTAGAGAAATTGTGTGTTCAATAACAGACTGATCATACGTTTTTAGCTCGTCATACGTCCAAGCAAAAACATCTTTATATTCTCGGATCAAATTCTCAATTTTATTTCGTTCTTCCTTAGACGCATTCTTTCCAATTTTAATCATTCTTGGAGAAACGAAATATCCAATATTTACTTCAATTACCTCATCCACTAGTTCATCCCTACGTCCCTTATACTCATCATGCCGACTAAAATTTTTCTCAAGAGGAATTGCAATTTCCATTATATCTCATTCCATCATGGTTCTCCCTTCAAGCTAATCTTCAAAACTTATCATAGGGTTGTGGGAGGCGTTAAGAAAATGGACGATTTGAGCATCATTGTCAAAGACTTGCCAATGATCCTGATTATCACGGATGGAATGTCTAAAAAGAACTTCCACTTTACACTCTTGTTGAGATAAGTTCTTTGAAACCTCAAAAGTGCTCGCGATAACCGATAACTCATCAGCAAGAGTGTTTTCCTCTCTAGGTACCACTCTTATTCCAAAAGCATCGAAAGACTCAATTTCATCCCAGACAACATTCCTATAGTCTCTAAGTCTACTATTCTTAGCAGCAAATTAATTCCTAACCTGGGAGACTACTAGATCTGAATAGCCTATAACACTTAATGATTTTTTTTTTCTCTAGCGATCTCAAGACCTAAAAGCAAGGCTCTGTACTCCGCTACATTATTAGTGCAATCAAATTCTAACCTGAAGGAGTATAACCTCTTTTCCCTAGTGGGTGATATCAGCACTACTCCAGCTCCAACCCCATATCTTGACTTAGCGCCATCAAAGTGCAAATTCCAAATTTGATTATAGGGGAAAGGATGTTTCCTTATATCTTCCCAATAATTTGCAAGCACCATGAAGTTCCCAATCTCATCACTAGAACACATTCCTTCATCAAACAAGTGCTCTGGGGTTTCTACATGATCTGGCATAGAGGATTCATTCATTAAAGTGACATAGGAATCTTTTCCGCTAGGGATGGTGGCGAAAGACAGATCCAATTGAATACTACCACCCAAGTTAGCTGAAAACTCTCAAGGCAATAGCATTCCCCATGCATCAAGGATATCCAAAACTATCACATTCATGGGGAGTTCAATATTTGAACATGCAACCAGTCTCACTTGCAAATCTTCAATTACTCCTATAACTTCAATTGGACAAGAATCCATATTACATACACTTCCAAAGGAAATAGTCAAACTAAGCTCTAATTGCTCCTTGACCCTAAGGGGCATCATGTTTACTTCCACACCAGATTCAAGCATGCAATTATGCAAAATTAGACCGTTTACTTCCAGTGCTATAAATAAAGGAGGATACCCATGCAGGCTTCTGCTTGATAATATTTGAATCATTATGGGTTTGTCTTTTTGTTTTACTGATATTTGCTTTGGTGGAACTCCTAAATAGCCCGTGGCTCTCTTATGCATTGAAGGTAATTTCATTATCTCAGAGAGTTGGACTGGCATACTGAGTTTCGAGAGAAAATTGGAAACATCAATGTTCAAACCATAAGGGTTTCCATCATCTTTCTCCTCTGCTTTTAAACCAAGGAATTTCATGACATCCCACTTAACAAAAAGGATTTTGATCATCTCTTAAAAACAAACCAAAGTATGAGGGTTTGATAATTTACCATGCACATTAGTCTCAGCACCTCGCTTACTCTTCTGATTCACTAATGGAGGAGACTTCTTTGTGTCAAAACTGTGATCTTTTCTCCACACAGCAGCTTTGGGAGGTTTTGGTTTTTGCAAAGGCACGTTTTTGGGGAAACTTTTCTAAGTTTCAGGAAGGTTTTTATTCTTTTGAAGGTTGATTACTTCACTTTGAGTCTTTTCAGGAATCTTCTTCTTAGGCAAGACTTGATTAGGAGTAATTTCCAGTTATTTGACCATTAGAAGGCTTAGGACGAATTGGTTGGATTTTAACTGACTTGTTACTTGAACCCTTATAAGGACTTGAGTTTAACAGAGCCATTTGATGACACATATTGTTCATCATGTTTTGAAAATGCTCATCCCACTGTCTATTTTCTTCTTCTTGTTGCTAAACTATGACTACTATGTTATTAACCAGTTGCCATATAGCATACATCATTTTCATAGTTGACTTATACATGCCATCGTCTTGATAATGAGTGTCCATAGTATCAAGTAAAAGGATATAGGGACACTCCTCAGTGGAGTCGCTTCGTGCAGTCGCCAAGTGAAATACTAAATGAATTCACCGAAAGACATGTCGATAGGGAAGTATAATGCGAGAGGGAAACAAGTGAATGTAGAATTAGGCAAAAAGTAAAACATTCACTTAAATTAATCCGGATGCGACATGATTCGAAAGATAAGAGTGAAGTACTACTCGCAGACACCAGAGGTAAGCCTCTACCTCCTCAACAACGGCGCCAAAATATGTTATCACAAAAAGTGTATCTATCCACTAAAGATATCCTATCAGGGACGATAGAGGTGAGGTAGCTAACCAGTAACACCGCAAGGGCCTCGTCCACGACGGATGAAGGGTAGTTCTCACACTGAAAAAGCTCTTGTCGCTTTAGATCAATCCAGAGAATGATCAAGGCGAGACCCTACTAGCCTATGAGGGCTAGCGCACCAACTCAAGACACTCCTAAGGGTATGTAATGAATGAAAGAGGAGAGACACTAAGTAAGGAAGCCTAGATCTAGAGAAGAGATGTGGTATAGAGGTTAGGGAAAAGTTGGGGAGGCTTAGCCAATAGGGAAAATGACCCAATCTGATGAAGATTGTACCACAAAAAGTTTAGGAACATAGATCTAGAGATATCTAGCCATACACAAGAAAACCCAAATGGGACCCACCTAGGTTTTAGGCAAAAGTGGGCAAGTGGACCCCAAAAGGTAGATCGGGGCAAGGAATGACTAGATCGGGGGGACGCTTGAAGAATAGATCTATGAAAAAGAAGTGGGTTCAAGCATACCCAGCTGATAGATCTAAAGATTTGGCCACCCACCCAAAGGGGGGCCCCCACCTAGAGGGACTAGTGCTAGATCTGGGGGCAAATGGAGTCTGATTCTTATGAAATTCGAGATCTAGGGTTTACTCAACAATCTCCAAGTGGGTTTTGATGGCCGTCATCAAAACTCACCGAATCTATTAGATCTACAAAACTAGGGTTTGAAAGAGAGGGTTTTGCTTGACAATTGGATGAAAATAATGAAAACAATACTAACCTTGCAAATCGTACCTAAAATACTTGCAATCGCCTTGTATGTTAATGATCCTTCCACTTAGTTACAATTTCGAGCAAGCATGAAACAGAAGAAAAATGCCCAATGAAGGTAGTGTGCCCCTTCTTCTCCACCTGCAAAATCAAACGACCAAAGTGAGATTGTTCACGGATGAAAAAGATAAGCTACGTACGTCATCTACAGAGAAAAATCCAATGCACAAAGTAACAATTGAAAAAATCCCTAAAGATGAAACGATTTTCCTGGAAGACAATACAAGACACCTTAGCAATCTCCTCCAACCAATTCGCTACCCTGCAAAAGATTAGTACGACCTCCACAAAAAAATATAGTTTGCATGCAAGATCCACTGAAATGTCTAAGCAAGAGGCATAACAATCACATCCAAGTACATTCACAAAGCTTCCAAGAGTTTCTACAAAAGTTTTCTTGTATTCAATATTCTCAGAGCCAAAAGTCCCTTTACAAATGAGAGAGCATCTCAATATATAGATCTCTCAAGTACATAAAACCTAGATCCAAAAAGATCAAGGGTCAAGATCATAAGATGATAATAATCTAATCAACGGCTAAGATTAGTCGGATACATTGCCCAATCAAGGGGCGCGCCACATAAAATGACCAATAATCATAAGATAGCACATGGTGGGGGCTAGGATGTTATAATATCCTTCACTAGCATGGCCCCATGCAACAACAACAAGGTGTAGTGTTCAATAATACCAAGGAATGATAAAAATCATTAGGACGTCTCCCTCAAAAATGCATCAAAACACCCTCAATCTAAATAAATCAAGAAAGTGTGGACCCTAGGTGAAGTGAAGTTGATGCCAGATGATGAAGGTGACCCAAACACTATGCCTTGGCCCAATTCCATGCCATTTCTTTACCTCATTTGCCCAAATTGATTTCCTCATTAGCCATTTTTCATCATTAAAATGTTGCCTCGAGAACATAAAACTACCAATATCTCACTGGGGACCAAAAATTGAAGCCAAATGACTACACATATGGGTCTTGCATCATAGTAGTATGGTACAATCGATTGGCTACACCGCAAGATTCCCTCTGGCACCCCAGGAGATCTCACTGATATCTGCACTGTGTTTTATTTTTAATTTCCCAGGTCAAATCTGCTGCAAAATTCCTGAAAGACCCATATCTCTCCTATTACCACTTGAAACTAAAAACCAACTGCACAAATAGACTCCGAATGTCTAAATCAACTAGGAATGAGTACTCATACACAATATGTCCATCACAAAAGTATGTTAGAGGCCCCGTCCATGTTAGAACAATAAAAATAATAAACCCTGTAAATGTTGATAATCATAAAAATAATATAAGCCATCATAGTAAACCACCATCTAAAGCATGAATGTGTCTATGACTTGGCCCAATTCCATGCCATTTCTTTGCCTCATTTGCCCAAATTGATTTCCTCATTAGCCATTTTTCATCATTAAAATGTTGCCTCGAGAACATAAAACTACCAATATCTCACTGGGGACCAAAAACTGAAGCCAAATGACTACACGGATAGGTCTTGCATCATAGTAGTATGGTACAATCGATTGGCTACACCACAAGATTCCCTCTGGCACCCCAAGAGATCTCACTGATATCTGCACTGTGTTTTATTTTTAATTTCCCAGGTCAAATCTGCTGCAAAATTCCTGAAAGACCCATATCTCTCCTATAACTACCTGAAACTAAAAACTAACTACACAAATGGACTCAGAATGTCTAAATCAACTAGGAATGAGTACTCATACACAATATGTCCATCACAAAAGTATGTTAGAGGCCCCGTCGATGTTAGAACAATAAAAATAGTAAACCCTGTAATTGTTGATAATCATAAAAATAATATAAGCCATCATAGTAAACCACCATCTGAAGCATGAATGTGTCTAATGGACACCCATATGGCATACACCATAAATAATCATCATCCATAACCATCGGTCTAAAACTCATGCTAAACCCTGCTCCTGGCTTGGTCAACACTGGGTTGACCAGGTCAAGATTGATCAAATGATGACCCAAATGCTGAACTCTGATACTGCAAAGTACAAATGGACATGCATGCTCAATTACCTATGTTAACAGTGAGACTCAAGTACAAGTAGCTTATGTTGGCGATTATAAGCACAATATATATATAAATAATCCAAATCAAAATGATTAGTTGCTTTAAACAAGAACCTCCAGTGTATACTCATTTATAGATTTAGCAATTTGCTAGTCAAGGGTGAAGGTGAATGAAACCAGGTAAAGCCAAGGGAATGACTTGACACTCAACACTATAAGCACCTAGGCTAAAGGACAACATGATCCACACAACACAAAAATTGGACTAGGTGAAGAATAGGGAATGGCGGTGTCTCATAAATGGGTGGAATGATGAGAAGGCTCCATTAGACTCTAGACAAGCAACATTTTTAGCAATTTATTTGCACAGCAATATCCACTAGTTAACCTCTAGAGTCAGGTGCCCTGGTAATCCTTTGGGCTTCCATAAAATGACAAAGACATGACCTTTGGGGGACAATCTCACCTTGTTGCCGTGTGGGGGGGAATGAGTCGTACATTATACAAAGAATGAGTGCTCATCCTCTAGCCATCAACTTTATTTGAAAAGATTTATTTTTATTAACTTTCCTGCCTCCAAGAGCATGTGCCCTGGAAAGCCTTCTGGGCTCCAAAAAATGACTAAGGCTGTAATGTTTCGCTTTTGATAAATAGGGAATTGCTAGAGGACCTTTAATACTGGGAGCACATTAGGACAATTATTCAGTCATCAGTATAGTAAAGAGGGCCATCAGAGTTATTATCATAAAGCATGCGGAGCATGCAGACCTTATTTCTTCAGTATTAAAGTCAAGTTGAAATTAGAATTGCATGCATGCAAAAGTGAGCATAAACCCTAAAAGTGACATGCAAACCCTAAAAGTGCATAAGGATCTATTTAAGAAGGGTTATGGGACTAAAGGAGATATCTATGGTTATTGTTGATTGATTTTGGAGTTTCGAGCAGCAGCACAACGTGCAGCCACGGCGGTTGGGGTTAGAGACGGTGTCTTCAGCTAGCGAGGGTTCAACAGTGAGATATCTGTCCTAGTCTCTTATTGGGATAGATCATCCAGGTTTATCCATTGCATCCATCATATACTACAGTATTCGGAGATCCGACACATTCCGAAGGGTTATTAGCAATGTTCCCCCAAGGTTCCGGGACGGCGGGACGCGGGTTCGGGGAGACGCACATTCAGGACGTGTGGAGACCACCCCCAAATTTTAGAGAAATTCAGCGGGAATGGCGGGACGCGGTCGTCATACAAATTTTTAAAATATTAAAAATATGAAAAATATAACTCCCAACAATAACAAACATTCATCATTCTGGAATCTGCAACCATGCAATGTAAATGCAAAATTCAAAGTTCAAACACATTACAGGATTCATCAAGATTATCATTATATTAATAATAATTTATAAATCTATTATGTATCAATATGAATCTATGACTAACATGCACATCATATTTGATAATCTTCAGATTTGACTTTTAAGTTTTAAAGTTTTAAGTGATTGAAAATGAATCAATGATACTAGAATCTAGATAGTATGATACTGCACATCAACAAAATAATTAAAGTTTTAATTTTTAATTTGAAACAGACATTGCAAATTGCAATAAATTTAAAATGACTAAACTAGTAAACACTGAACAATAAACAATAACACTAAAGGTCAAAGACATTGAAATACTAAATACTAAAATAGTAAATTAAGATTGCTCAAAAATAGGAAAGAGTCAAAGATTTAGTCATCGGTATGAATAATAACTATAGTCTATAAATAGAGTCCAAGCTATAATGAATTATTTAAATTTTTTTAACTTTTTATTTTTAGTTTTTGATT
>LPNX010404713.1:37224-61502 GCA_001517045.1 Pseudotsuga menziesii
GCCCCTGGGACGCCCGAAACGTCGAAACGCGTCCCCGACCCTCCGGGACGCGTCCCTGTGTAACACTGGTTATTAGCAGATCCATGTTTTGTAGCTGGAAGTAGCAGGGAAAACACAGAAGGATTCACAAGGACCACAAAACCCAGTCTTTCCTCCGCATGTCAGCTTCCTCTTTCTCAGCAAGCCTATCCTACGGTATGCAGTGATTATCAGCCATCAGTTTGCTCACCTCGAGCAACTATCATAGTGTCAGCCAAACAGGTCAATTGGGGGCGTGAGCAGCAGAACTGCCAATCAATTCGCTAGGGCACTTAGAGGCAGCCAAACCTCCGCATGTGCCAATCCACCTCTCCGGCATCAACAGACGGACAAGCTCCGAAAGTTTCAGCCCAAACGGACCTTTCCTACAAAAACGTCACCTTTAGTCTGAAGGGTGCTTACGGTACTGCGGGGCGGTAACACCGGAGGAAAAGAGCATTATTAGACCACCCATCCGAATCCTTATGCATGCAGCTATCTGTGGAGTCATTATCAACCAAAATATCAGTGGTAAGTTTTAATTTCTCTCTGCAAAACCCTTACCTTAATTCAGCTATATTTTAGGGCATTTTTGCATGGCGAGTTTGCATGCACAGTTATTTTGAAAATCTGTATGAGATTGAGTGCGCCAGTCAGCACTATCCTAGAACATTAGAGAATATCAGTATTTGGGATAATACAATGGTATCAGAGCATGCTCCTTGCCAATTGTGGACACAGAGAAATTGAATAAAAGTGCATGTTGATGCATGCTTGTACATGCAAATGCATGTCAGTGATGTTGGTGAAGTGTATGTCAGAAAAAAGGTTTTTCTTTGCCAACATGTGAGAACATGAAGACAATGAGAAGGATCTTGACTGGAAATTGGCAGAGGTTAGCAATACTTCAACACTTGCCTCAATATCAGGAGTATCTAGCCTTGGGTGATGAGGTATGTGCAGCATTGTCCTTTCAAGATTATTACACCATCAAGTTCGGGAGCCAGCCCAAGGATTTGGATGAGGATCTCCTTAAAAGCATAGTTGGGGGAGGGAAGAAAGATAAGCATGAAGTACAGGTTGTTGGTGAGCTTCATTTGGAGTTAACAGTACATGATGAGGATGTGCATGAGGAGATCGCATTAGAGCCATCCTGTGAGTCTAGCGACACAAGCACATTCACTAGTCAAATTGTGGACAAGCCGTGTGATGAGTTGGAGTTGGTAGACTCTTCATCACCTACAGCAGGAGTCCAGACAGTTATGACAGGCGAAATACATGAGGTGCAAGGCAATGAGCACAACAGTCAAGATAGTGAGCAGTCACACATGGAGGTTAGGGAGAGTTTATACATGCATGAGTTAGAGCTTCCAAATGATAGTCACCGAAAGAAGATTGAACATGTTAAAGAAAGCATTCTAGCAATGAAAGAGAGGACCAAGATACTCCGAGACACCATAGTACAACAAGATGTTGAGCTTACAGTTTTTCGAGTTGTATGCACCGAGTCGGCAGTCAAGCTTTCTAGTATTGAAAAGGAGTTGGATTCCTTGATAGGGCAGCAGAAGAAACATACTATTGCATTTCAAAGCAGTCCTCTTCAGGAGTACATAGCCAAGGCTTGCAGTAGATTGAGTCCACATTTGCATAATGGCGAATGGTTTTTACAGGTTGGCCAGGATCGAGAAATTGGGCAGCAGTATATGAGCATTCCAATTGAAATCAAACGGGCGAAATGTCAGCTTGGTAGGATTATTCCTTGCGATGGTGCTTATGGACAAGATTATTTTTGGGGATCTGATGAGATTAAGGGGTGGTGTCCTATTGAGTGGGCAATTCTTGGGAAGCCATTCCTAACCAGGGGTATAGTCCCACAACAGCCTTGGGATATTTGGGATGAAAGATGCACAAGTTTGCATTGGGATCCAAGTGGGAGACATTATAAGGGATGGATACAATGTTTACAGATGGGGTTACTTGGGAGTCTAAAGGATGCTCCTTGTGTCAATACTACGCAGGGTAGCGGTGGATGCATTTTGACCTCTGCAGTTCTCAGATTGATATGGGACCCTGGGATTACATTGATTGGCAGCTTAGTGATTGCTAGAGGATGCTTTCAGGAGGTCTCTTGTGATGGTACCTCGTTTACACCGTGGTTAGTTACTTTACTTCTAGGAGGCTTCCATGGGATATCTTATGATGGTACCGTGCAGTGCAGTGCTTTGAGCAGAGGATGCTACAGATCTCCTAGGATAATTTGGGACCCTAGGATCAGGGCCTGGATTCAGTTGGTTCAGTTTTATTGATTGTGGAGTTGCGTTGGCATTGCTTGAGGACAAGCAATCTTTGGCGAGGGAGGACTGTAATGTTTCGCTTTTGATAAATAGGGAATTTGCCAAGGACCTTTAATACTGGGAGCACATTAGGACAATTATTCAGTCATCAATATAGTAAAGAGGGCCATCAGAGTTATTATCATAAAGCATGCGGAGCATGCAGACCTTATTTCTTCAATATAAAGTCAACTTGAAATTAGAATTGCATGCATGCAAAAGTGAACATAAACCCTAAAAGTGATATGCAAACCCTAAAAGTGCATAAGGATATTTAAGAAGGGTTATGGGACTAAAGGAGATATCTATGGTTATTGTTGAAAGATTTTGGAGTTTCAAGCAGCAGCATAGCGTGCAGCCGCGGCGGTTGGGGTTGGAGACGGTGTCTTCAACTAGCGAGGGTTCGGCAATGAGATATCTACCCTAGTCTCTTATTGGGATAGATCATCCAGGTTTATCCATTGCATCCATCATATACTACAGTATTCGAAGATCCAACACATTCCGAAGGGTTATTAGCAGATCCACGTTTTGCAGCCGGCAGTAGCATGGAAAACATAGAAGGATTCGCTGGGACCACAAAACCCACTCTTTCCTCTGCATGTCAGCTGTTAAACTAGTAGCGACAAGGAAGGTCTTCCTACATGCATGTGTTCTTGCATGCATAAGACTTAAATTAGGAAAACCAGTTGTATTTAATTTACTTTTCCTAAGTTTACTTTGAAAAATAAATTAAAGTGATCTAAATTAACTTTAGTGAACCACTAGTTAAAGTGAAAGTGAAATTAGGGTTTTTGCTTTACCTAAAGTCATAAAAGAGAGATCAATTGGTGGGGAGAACACACACACTTGTATTCCGACAGAGACAGGATACAAACAAGGAGAGAAAGTCAGACAGAGGATTTAGCTGAGAAGATGGAGGAGCGAGTAGCAAGATCATCGAGCTTCGTACAACTAGGCCGTACACTCACACAAGAGGGTGTTGAGGTTTAGCTGGGATTTTCCCAATGATTATGCCGGGTACTGCATTCGCCAGGTTTGGGTGAATTTGCAATGATTGTAAAAGTTCCATATTTTCTCATAATAAAATCTATATCTGACTGCTGCACCTGTTTTCCCATCTTGGGTTTTTCTGGGGGTTTCCATACCCAAAATAATAGTGTCAATATTGTGATGTGATGTTGTGAGTTATTTCTCATATTTATATTCCGCAGCATACTATAAAAGATATTCATGTGTGGTTATCAGTTGATATTTTGCATGCACTATTTAGCCCTAGTTGAATATTAAAGGAAAATTTACACCTCTTTCTCAGCAGGCCTATCCTAAGGTATGCAGTGATTATCAGCCATCAGTTTGCTCACCTGGAGCAGCTATCATCCAAACAGATCAGTTGGGGGCGTGAGCAGCAAAACTACCAATCAATTCGCTAGGGCACTTAGAGGCAGCCAAACCTCCACATGTGGCAGTCCACCTCTCCGACATCAGCAGACAGACAAGCTCAAAAAATTTCATCCCAAACGGACCTCTCCTCCTACAAAAACGTCACCTTCAGTTTAGAGTGTGCTTACAATACTGTGGGGCGGAAACACCGGAGGAAAAGAGCATAATTAGTCCACCCATCTGGATCCTTATGCGTGCAGCTATCTCTGGAGTCATTATCAGCCGAAATATTCTGGTAAGTGTTAATTTCTCTCTACAAAACCCTAGCCCTAGTTCAGCTGTATTTTAGGGCATTTTGGCATGGCGAGTTTGCATGCACAGTTATTTTGCAAATTTGTATGAGATTGAGTGTGCTAGTCAACACTATAATAGAGCATTGGAGAATATCAGTATTTGGGATATTACAAAGGCTTAGCCTTAACGGTTTTGCCTCACCCCGATACCCTGTGGGGGTTAAGGAGCCTTACGCCATACAATGGATGAGTGCTCATCTCTTGGCCATTGGCCAGTTTTCTTTTATTTGCAGTAGTGTCTAAAGACACTTTTGCTTTGCTGGCAGGGAATCCATTTAGAATAACTTTAAGCTCTGATGCCTTAGTGTCTAAACACACCTTTTGGTAAGGCTACTTGTGTTCAAGACCTAGAGGTAGACCATCCCTGTGACAAGCATCACATAAACCAACACCGAGAAACACTTTAGACATGGAGACCTATTCCTACATAGAGGTGAAGGTGGGGGAAATCATAGATGCCACTAGTCAAGTTACAAGTCAAGGTTAATCAATAACAAGGGAAGGAAACGAATGGAAGGAGACAATGAATATGGTGACAAGACTAGCAAGTTGTGTCCCTAAAGGGAATGACCAAATCCATACTAGAAGTAGGGCAAGGCCAATGAGTATACAGAGGAATCCCTTTGACATAACAACTAGATCATTTATACTTTAGATTCCAAGTAGAACCAACATAAAGTATCACCAACATATAACCACTATAAAACAAGTCTCACTGCTACAATAGACAACAGAGCAACATCAAAATCCATATGCACAAACCATAATATCACATGGGTCAAATACCTACACTGGATCTGAAACAAATCTAAGGATCACTGAAACAACTATCGCTGCTACATATCATGGGCACTGTAATAATCTATGCTTTGGGTCATGAAAGAATGGCTAGCTCAGTCATTGAATTTGGGTTCATGAGGTTCAGTCATGGCATAGAACTGGTCAATCTGGATACTCCGGATTTACTGAAAGTGGAAGATTATCAACTGGTGGCTCATCATCTGTTGATCTCATAGTAAAGGACTAGCTCAAAGAACTGATCAATACTGCTCAGGAACAAAAGTAGCCCAACTACTATATATGTGACAATAGTTTCAAGAGTTCAAAGCTCTTGTCAAGAACCAAATAGGTAAGAAGATCAAGGTTTTGATATTAGATAAATGGTATGAGTATACCTCCAATGATTTCGATGATCTCTACAAGGATGCAAGAATCAAGAGGGAGTTTATTGTTCCGTACAACCCACAACATAACAAGGTTGCAAAGCGAAAGAACCGATCCCATAGGAGCTTCTACGGCCATGATACATGACCAAGATTTGTCGAAGTTTTTGTGGGAAGAGGCATGCAACCAAACAATCTACATCCAGAAAGTGTCATCACAAGGATTTGGGGGACAAGACACCAAAAGAGGTATTCACTAGTGTGAAGGAAGAGGTGAGTAATTTTTGCATCTTTGGTTGTCCAATTTACATCCATATTCCATTCGAGAAGAGGACCAAGTTGGAGCCCTCCAGCAAGAAAGGTTTGTTTGTTGGTTTTAGTGGAACTTCAGAAGCCTACAAGATCTATATTCCAGGGGAGAGAAAGACAAAAGTAGGGATGTAAAGTTTGAGGAAGACTTTGTATCCAGGAAGTCTCATGAGCCAATACCAATGATAGAGGATGAGGAGCTGAAAGCTTTGAAGGTTGAGCCAAAATCACCAACAACTTCCAATTTGGGTCAGCAGCCCTTAGATCCAAAGGAGGAGCCGCCAACTTCTCCTAGTTCTGTCAAGAAACCTTAATGATACACAGACATTGAGGGATGCTCAGGAGTATGTTGAGGCTCCTAGGATCACATTTAGGGAGAGTAGGCCTCGAAAGAAGTTTTCTAATTACTTGGCATCGATGAGTAGCATCATAGATTCATAGCCTTTTAATTTTTAAAAGGCAACATACCAGCAAGTATGGTTGGATGCCATGGGGAAGGAGTACAACCTATTAGTTACCCGTACAATGTGGGATCCACCAACTCTGAATCTAAAATCGTCAACTTCTTCAAACTGGTGATCATGGGCATGGCCATAGGTTTATAATCCTCCATCCAAAATCTCTTTAGGATCTCAACTGCATACTTACCCTGCCCAGGGAATATCTTCCTTGGTTTTCGCCAAACCTCCAAACCCAAGAAATAATGCATCATGATGATGTCCTTCATCTAGAACTCATCTACAACATATGCTTTTCACCTTGCACTAAGATTCTCTGGACCTGTAAGAAATGGATCATCTACATACAACACCAAAATAAGTGAATCAACCTCAACAAATACAAAATATAAGTTGGGATCTGGTTCACTTTTGGTGACACCTATGCTTAGCAAATATATTATATCTATCAATCCTAGAATACCATACTCTCGATACCTACTTGAGTCCATACAAGACTTTCATAAGCTTGCAAATATGGGACTCATTCCCATTTACCACAAAGCCCTAAGGCTTCTCTATGCACGCGTATTCTTCAATTATCCCATTGAGGTTTAGGTTGTCTTCACATCCATATGATGTATACTCCATCCCATACTAGAGAATAGAGACATCATTGCTCTAGTGGAATTGGACTTGGCAGCGAGAGCAAAAGTCATCTTCACATCCATATGATGTATACTCCATCCCATACTAGAGAATAGAGACATCGCAGCCCTAGTGGAATTGGACCTGGCGGCGAGAACAAAAGTCTCCTCGTAATCCACTCCCTCCTTCTAGGAGAACCCTCTCACCACAAACTTTGCTTTTTACTTCTCTATGCTGCCATCTACTGTATGCTTGATCTTGTAGAGCGACTTGGAAATCTGTGTTGATTTCCCCTTTAGTCTAGGCACAATGTCCCAAACATCATTCTTCATGATGGAGGTGCACTCCTCCACCATAGTGGCTGCAAGGTTATTCCTCTAATTCTTCAATTGTGTTATCTCAAAAAAGTTTTACGCAAGACACTTCACAATTATGACACAATTCCAATAAAACTTCAATCTGTAACAAGCAATCCTTAGTGTGCTCTATTTGTTTTTTTTTTTATAAATGAATTAAGACACTTCCAATATGTGCTTTGAAAATTATGCAATGAAAATAACCTTTTCTTCAACAGAAAATCTACAAAAATGTTCAAAGGCCTAGAAGTCAAAGAAACTCTGATAAGATATGGAGTTGGCCAAATGCTAAATCAAACAAAGTCTTATAAAAAGTTTGTGACCAAAGGCCGAGATCAAAAACAAAACTCTATTACCAAATGAAACAATGTTCATTTACTAGCAAATCTCCAACATAAGGACAATAAATAGAAATCCATATAGGGAAGTCTTAAATATATAATGAATGAATAGTTGATAGAATTCGATAAATGATATACAATAACCAGTGTGACATTATATATACACTTTGATTGATCTCATGGTTGAAAAGTTATGCCCCTTAATTAGGTCATGTGTCTCTTCATTAATTATTGTTTAATTATTAGGGGAGGTAAGTGTGGGGGGTCCTCAGCATGGGGAATAGGCATCACCTCCAATAATCGCATAGAGGCCTTAGCATTGTGGAAAAGAATCCAGTTGGTGTCAAATCGAGGGATCAAAGTCCTCGCTATAGTAGGTGATACAACTATCCTTATAAGGCATATGGTGAACAAAACCAACCCTAAAGAACCTCAAATTTGAAGGATGATAGAACAAACTCAACGCCTCGCCAACATAATGGAGACAATCCAATTCTTTTATACTCTTAGATCTGGGAAGAAAAGGGTGAATAATTTGGCAAATCAAGCAAATCATTTGTCAAATGGAGGCGAGATGTCGAATCGTACATCATCCCCTAAGTATCAATCCATATCATTTCACAATGTAAGTATTTTATAACCAAGACAAGTGGCTTGTCATCAACCAACACTCAATGTAAACGACAATCTTGGAAGCATCCACTATGGGAAAATCACTAAATGACCTACCATGGGCAACCACTCCATCCTCTCCTCGATAGCAAGCAAGAAAAACATTGAACGCCATGGTCCTAATTCCAAGCATAATTGATTTTTTGATATATGCTATGTAAAACAGTGTAATTTTTAGGACAATATACCAGCCAGTACATAAGTAGTTGTTAAAGTTAAAGCATCACGAGTCATTATCCAAGCCAATCTTGTGTTTGGATTGGGCCTCATGTGTTGAGGTAGGGAGCTTGAGTTGGACTCAGGAACTTGGAGTAAATTCTTGGGTTGGACTCAAGAATGACTAAGCCTTTAGTGTAAAAGTTTATTCCTCATGTGTTGAGGTGAATACTTTGATATGTCAAAGTGATGATGGTGTACAGTCTTGTTGGACAAGGCTAAGGACTTGTGTGGCAAGTCAGATTCTCATGTGTTGAGGTGGACCTACAATGTAGAGGTGATGCTTTGCATGTCGAAGCATTAATGATGTGTGATATATTACTAACCATGGTCACTAAGCTATTAAGTCTCCTCTAGAGATTGGCCACCTCTAGAGTGAATTACTTTAGCATATGATCACTTGGTCCGAGAGTAATATAATATGATCACAGCATCTAACAAATCTTCTTAGTATAATATGATCTAATAGATAAAATAAAGTTAGCACATATTGACCATGCAGATAAGATAAGAGATAAAGATAAAATGCATAGAGAACAAAGAGAATCGAATTGCTCATAAGAAGACTTCAATTGACTAAAGAAAACTCAATTTGTTAAGTTCCAGTTCAATCAACAATGTATTCCTTAGTTAATTAAAGGAGAACTCACAATGGTCACTTCAAAAAATCAATCAGCATGATTTCAGTTAAGAATAGTTAACTAAAGTGTTAATAAAAATGAACTAGTTACTAAAGTGTTTTGCATGACGACACTTTAGTTAAACTAAAGATGACACTTTAGTTAAACTAAAAGATGATACTTAAGTTATTACACTTGAGTTACAACTATTAACTAAGTGATCCAACATCCGGTTAGAAGGCAGGTTCATCCTGAATTCAATTCAGCATGATTTAATGTCGACGATGAAAGGCATGGCGCATTGTGTATGGAGGATTGAAGAAATCGAGGCACGAAGCAATTCTCCAAGATGAGCATTCGCTATAGTTTGCATAGGAGCTTAATTCCCCATGCAGTGATTCGCTACCTCTTGCATGAGACTGATTTTTGCTAGTTATTAATGTGTTGGACACATTGCAAAGTTCATGCGGTTGATCTCTCTTCTCTATTTCTCACTATCTACACCTGGGGTGTTTGTTCTCTCTTATCTTGAACCTGGGGTGCCGAAAGCAATATGCTATTGTAAAAGGAATTCTCTGCTATCTATCATAATTATACTGAGAAGATTTGTTGGGGTTTTTCATCCTCATTGTTTTGAGGGTTTTCCCTAGGGTACATCTTGTGTTATGGTTGAATGTTTATATGTATGAATGGTTCATTGATTTCAAGTATTCAGTATTTCCGCACTTAAAGACTTAAAGATCAAAGCTCAACCAAAATTCAACATGGTATCAGAGCTCATGGCGTGAAGGAGCTATGCTTTGACAAGCAAGATTAACCTTGCGTAGATCCTAAGAAGTTGAGGACAGTACTTGAAGACAATGGCATTGATTTCAATGAGACCGGAAGGCCAACTTGAAGGCACTTCAAATTTCAACACTTGAAAGGCCAGAGTTTTGAACATCCTGGAAGAACATGACTTAGATGGCTATGTATCTAATGTGGTGGAAGATCCCATTACTAATGCACGACACATTAATTAAAGGAAGAACCAAGCTAAAGCCAAACGGATCATCCATGATTCAGTGAAGGACAACTTGATGCCCGTGATCACACCATTAAAGACCGCAAAGGAATGCCTCGATACTTTGACAAACCTCTATGAGAAGAAGGCTCTGAGTCAAAAGAGGGTATTGAAGAACAAGCTTCAAAATCTGAAGATGGAGAAGGACGAGACAATGGCCTCTTTCTTCACAAAGATCTCTCGGGTAAGAGATCAACTTACTAGCATTAGAGTAGTGGTGGATGAAGATGATCTCATTCAAACCGTTGTTGATGGTCTCCCATCCTCATGGGAGAGATTATTGGTTGTTGTTAATGGCCAAGAGTCGCAACCTAACGTTGAGAGGTTGTGGCATGACTGTCTCCAAGAAGAAGGGCAAATCCAAAGCAAGACTGCTTCCTCCAAAGAAGAAAACCTTGCTCTTACAGCAAGGATGAAGAAAGGAAAGAAACACTTCAGCAAGAAGAAGTTTTCTCATTCAAAGGAGAACGTATACAACAATTGCAACAAGAAGGGACATTATGCAAGGGAGTGCCAAGCAAAGCAAAGGGGAAAAATAAGATTTCATGCTTCTACAGGTACGGAAAATGAAAATACTCATAAGAACTCATCCGATGAAGAAGATAATCATCGTTGAAAGGAGTATTTCATTTAGTGCACCAATGATTGCCTAATCTCTAGATGAGGAGATTGTCATTGATGATATATGAAGATCTAAGTTGAGCTTCTGTCAAGAAAGAAGATGAAGGTCTAAAGACTCTAGTCATCTCTACAAGGAGGCAGAGATCAAGAGGGATCCCACTCAAAACAATAAAAGATAAGTATTTGTACTTGGATTATAAATTGCCCTTGTAAATCAGATCTAAATGTTTTTTACTATATTCTTCATTACAGTTGTATAGAGATCTGTATTCCTAGAATTAGGAATCATGTTATAGTATAACACGATGAGCATATGTTATAATTTTCTTTTATTGGCGAAGCGTAAAGCTCATGTAGTACATGTTATGATTAAGTAACATATGGGGCTGCATAGCATTCCATGAGATATGGATGGAGGTTGTGCTGAAACATTGGTTAAAATGTTTGCATGACTGTGTGAACTATTGTCATTGCATTGAAATATTCATATGATTGAATTTCATCACTATGGAATGTTGCTAACCATTGGACTAAATTTGGCTTGTAGGGAAAGATCATATGCTATGACCTAGAAGCGAAGAATGACAAGTATTGAATGTGGAGTTATTCCGATGGCAAATCCTGAAAGAGAAAAGGACAAAAATGGAGCCATCCAGAAAGAAAGGAATCTTTGTTGGTTATAGCGAATCATCCAAAGCCTACAGAATTTCTACACCATGAGAAAGACACATTGAAAGTTAGTAGAGATGTGACATTCCATGAAGAGGCTACATTCAAGCGCTCTAAAGAGCTTCAGTGTGATACAAACATGGAGGAACATGAGACTCCCATGATGGAGAACCTAGATTCTAGTTCTTCCCATTCAGATGTTTAGAGGGAAAAGGCAGAAGAGTTCTCGAATTCACTAGCTCCTGAAGAACCAATAGAACTGGTTGAAAGGCCACTTGATGAACCTCCTGCTAAGAGAAGATCCACATGGTGCCGAGACATTCTAAAAGATGCAAAAAGGCATGGAGAACCATTAGGCTCATCCAAAGAGCAAAAGAAACCTAATAGATATGCAGGGTATGTTGCACAGATGAGTCACATAAGTGATTCAAGTGATTCCACCTATGAAGAAGTTGCTAAGCAACAAGTCTAGAAAGATGAAATGGTAGAGGAATACAAATCTATTATGAAGAATGATGTTAGGGATGTTGTTTGTATACCTGAAGGGAAGTCCATAGTAACTTCTCGATGGCTTTATAATATCAAGCATGTTGTTGATGGAAAAATTGAAAAGTATAAAGCTAGATTTGTAACCCGTCGTTTCTCACATAAAGATGGCATAAACCATGTTGATACATTCGCTCATGTGGCCAGGTACACCACTATTCAAGCTATGATCTCACTTGCATCTGTTCTAGAATGGAAGCTTCACCAAATGGACGTGAAGACTTCCTTCCTCGATAGTGACGTTAAGGAAGAGGTTTGCATACTGCAACCTGAGGGGTTTGTAGTTTATGGCAAGAGTCTCATGTATGCAAACTGAAGAAATCCCTTGTATAGGATTAAACAAGCCTCGCGGGATTGGTATTCAAGGATTGACAACTATCTTCAGAGACTGAGATTCTCTAAGAGCGAAGTTGATCCAAACCTATAATTAAAGATTGTGAAGAACCAACCTCTGATATTGGTTCTCTATGTTGATGATTTGATCCTTATTGGAGAGGAACATTTGATAGCTTGGTGCAAGAGGGAGCTCAGTTCTAAGTTCGAAGAGTTGGGTCTTATGCACTACTTTCTTGGTCTTGAAGTTTGGCAAAGGAAAGATGAGATTTTTCCTTTTGCAAGGAAAGTACAAAATTGATGTGTTACAAAGGTCTGGTATGATGGATTGCAAATCCATGTCTACTTCGATGGTTTCTAGGTTGAAGAAACTGCAATGACTCAGATTCTGGATTGGATCCAATAGTTGCTACCAAGTATAGACATGTCATTGGTCCCTTAATGTACTTGATACACTAAGTTGCCAGGAAACTTGGGTACAGGTACGAGTACGAGGACACCACTTTTTGAGAGAGGGTACTTGGGTACGTCAGGGGTACTGTATATATATATATGTCATAGTCACATCACACATGCATATAGATTTGTTCATAAATTATGAATCATGATTCATAATTATAATTTCAATGATTATTTGAAAAGTGAACATTCAGATTGAAAATTTGAAACATAAGATTTGATAAATCATAGACTCAGTAGATATCAATTAGAAGACTGGAAGTTACATAAAATTTGATAAATCATTGTACTAGGCAGTTGTAACAGAGAATCAAACTCAGACATGAAAGTACACTTGAAATCTTATTTTAAACACCTATTTGTACTGCTGTTACAGGCAATAAATAATTGAAAATTGCCAAATATATTCCTGCGTTGATGTGAGTGTATTTCTCAATATTAAATACATATGTATATTTTTTATGTGCACATTTGGTAGTCAAATTATGTTCCATGAGTGGTGAACACAAAACCATAAAAACATTCATTGTAAATCAATGTAAAATCAATCTACTATATTTGGACAATATTCAGTGGAATTTGAACAGTGTTCCAAAGTGTTTGACATAAGTCTTGAACCAGAGTCCATATGTAGTTAGCAAAAAATTAGTTCAGATTTGGTGAGGGGTCATTAGATTCTCCCCAATAAATTGCATTTTATTGATTCGGTCGTACCCCCGGAGTACCCAAACGTGGGGTACGAGGTACCCAAACGTGGGGTACGAGGTACCCAAACATGGGGTACGAGGTACCATTTCGCCTATAAGCACCCCATTTTTTATACCGGAGTCTCGAGTACGTGGACGCAGTATGGGGTACGGCAGGAGACGTACCCTACAAGTACCCAAGTACCCGATACAGGTACGTGTACTCTACCCCCGGGAATGGGTACCTTGGCATCATAGTAGTAGACCTGTTATATGTTATGTTGTGAGTTATATCATATCTAAGCTTAGACATAGACATTAAGCATGTGCTTAAGTACCTTCCAGGTACCATTGCTTATGGACTCAGATATGCCTCTAATGGTGAGGTAAAGTTACTTGGTTATGCCAACGCCAATTAGGATGGTAGTATTGGAGCTAGTACTACAAAAGCAAAAGTGCATTACGACTGGTACTATAGAAGCAAATATATTGCAGCTAGTACTAGAAAAGTAAAGTGTATTCTAGCTAGTACTACAGAAGCAAAGTATATTGCAGCTAGTACTACCTGTCTAGAAGCAGTGTGGCTTAGGAAGCTATTTGTTGGGTTGTTCGGGAAGAATCTTGAGACTACAAACATTCGCTTTAATAATCATAGTTGTATTAAGCTCTCAAAAAACCCTTTGTTTCATGATAAATCGAAACATGTTGAGATGAACTATCACTTCATCAGAGACATGGTCCAAAGAGGTGCAGTAAGACTTCAATACATTGCTACTGAAGAGAAGATTGCATATGTGTTAACAAATCCTCTGTTAGTGACGAAATATAGGTATTTTCAAGACAAGCTTGGAATGGCAGAGAATGCCTCCCTCACTGAGAGGGAGTGTTAAAGTTACAGCATCACGAATCATTCTCCAAGCCAATCTTGTGTCCATATTGGGTCTCATGTGTTGAGGTATGGATCCTGAGTTGGACTCAATAACTTGAAGTAACTTCTTGGTTTGGACTCAAGAATGACAAAGCCTTCAGTGTAAAAGGTTATTCCTCATGTGTTGAGGTGAATACTTGTATATGTCAAAGTGATGATGTTGTACAATCTTGTTGGACAATGCTAAAGACTAGTGTGTCAAGTCGGGTCCTCGTGTGTTGAGGTGGACCTTCAGTGTATAGGCGATGCTCTGCATGTCGAAGCATTAATGTTGTGTGATATATTACTAACCATGGTCATTGGGCTATTAAGTCTCCTCTAGCGCCTGGCCACCTCTAGAGTGAATTACTTTAGCTTATGATCACTTGGTTCAAGAGTAATAAAATATGATCACAGCATTTGACAAATATTCTTAGTATAATCTGATATGATAAAAAAAATAAAGTTAGCACATATTGACCAAGCAGATAAGATAAGAGATAAAGATAAAATGCATAGAGAACAAAGAGAATTTAAATTGCTGATGAGAAGACTTCAGTTGACTAAAGAGAACCCAATTTGTTAAGCTTCAATTCAATTAACAATGTATGCCTCAGTTAATTTAAAAAGAACTCACAGTGGTCACTTCAGTAAATCAATCAACATGATTTCAGTCAAGAATAGCTAATTAAAGTGTTAATAAAAAGGAACTAGTTAACTAAAGTGTTTTGCATGACGACACTTTAGTTAAACTAAAAGACGACACTTAAGTTATGACACTTAAGTTACAACTATTACATGATGACACTTGAGTTAGCATCCTAACTAAGTGATCCTATATCCAGTTAGAAGGCGAGTTCATCCTAAAGTCAATTAAGCATGATTTAATGTCAAAGATGAAAGGCATCGCGCGTTATGTATGCAGGATTGAAGAAACCAACGTGCAGAGCAATTCTCCAAGAAGAGCATTTGCTATAGTTTGCATGGGAGCCTAATTCCCAGTGCAGTGATTTGCTACTTGCATGAGACTAATATTGACTAGTTATTAATGTGTTGGACACATTGCAAAGTTCATAAGGTTGATCTCTCTTCTCTATTGCTCACTATCTACACCCGAGGTGTTTGTTCTCTCTTATCTTGCACCTGGGGTGCCGAAAGCAATCTGTTATTGTAAAAGACATTCTCTGCTATCTATCATAATTATATTGAGGAGATTTGCTAGGGATTTTCATCCTCATTATCTTGAGGGTTTTCCCTAGGGTACACCCTGTGTTATGGTTGAATGTTTATATGTATGAATGGTTCATTGATTTCAAGTATTCGGTATCTCCACACTTAAAGAATTAAATATCAAAGCTCAACCAAAATTCAACAGTAGTAGCTCTAAAATTCCGAAAATAGGAAGAATATGGAATAATCTATAGACATTTTTGAAATTTTTGGAATATTTTTGGCATGATTCACTCTATTGGTTGTATTATTTAACTGCATGGTTCAATCTCAATGCAAATCCTTTACTATATAATATAATATAATCAATATATGTTTTTGTTAAAAAAATATTTTTTTATAATTATTATTATTATCATTGTTATTACTGTTCATTACACTTTAGTGATCCTAATCTGAGGAACACCCCTCGTGTGCTAGAGGACACCCAAACTAAATTGACAAAAGGCCTTGTGAGGTGCCTTTGGCATCCCTGTTGAGTTGCCCATTGGCTAGTGATACACCATATTTTGTATCAAGTGTCAGAGCACCATTTTCATGACATATGGAATTTCGAAGGACCAGTTTATAAATCATGGGTTATCATGGTGCACATGTTTTCCACCCTGGCCACTTAGGGGTATGTGGTACTAATGGAAAACAACATTTCACAATCAATATGTCATGCCCTTTCACTCTCATCAGCAAGCATTGCGTATGTTTATACCATTGGTGGAGGTTTCTCCATTGAATATCATGTATTTTTTCAATTTGATGGATGCACTTCTCTCATGTTGGATCATTGTTGGGAAGACCACCTTGTTATTTCGTCTTTCTCATGATGTTCTAGTCGCTACTCTCACATGGTCGTTGCATGGTGGGTTCAAATCTAATTATTAGTGTTTTGTGTACTCTAGCACATGGTGGGGTACTTTCTTAGTATTTTTGCTTTGCTACCACCCACATTTTGTCACGTTTTCCATCATTATACCTAGGTATCATTGAAATTTTGACACATTTTCACTTTGTACCTTGGTATAATCCACATTACACTTATATTCCACCATACTCCCATTTCTAGAGGGCACATGAGACATCTCATCCATATTCATATAAGTTTCACTTCATAATTAAATATTCATTTGCCATATTTTGATCATTCCACCATTTCCATGTCTGAACACATCAAAATGGTTTTGAATTTTTCTATTACCGATTAATTAAACCCAAACCTTAGCTTGAGATTTACAGTATTAACCTATTAGTATTTATCGATTATAAACCTTCATTGAGGCCTCATTCCCCAAGTTGCATTTTAGAAAGAAAACAAGTTTTAATCATTCACTACAAAATGCAGCTTTATGTCCCATGTGATACAACACTTGAACATAGCACTCCTCCTTTGGCACATACGTTGAGGCAACATGATATAATATTATTATGTGTTAGAGGTTTCCCTCTTCATCAATTCGTTGGAAACCTTTTTTACCCTTTCACACTCTCACATGCCCCTTTGTGTGACCATGTTTCATCCTTTTCCTTTGGCACACATACTGAGGAGGTGGTTGAACTTTGTGGATGGTTTGCGAGGTTAGTTATGCATGCGCCCTAGCCATTTCACCATATCCACCATCCAGTCGTTCATCCTTATCCACATGTCCACTTACCCTTTGGCCTTATCCATGTGGCACATTATTCTAGGTGGTGCACTCCATTGGAGGGTCCACATGCACTTTGGAATTATCCTTGTTCACACCATGTTTCACCTTGTTGAGGTTTACAGTATTAGTGACTATGAGCTAGTTTGACCTACTTCTAATGGAGATCCTTTGCATAGTTTTCTAGATTGACTTATTGAGGAACCTCACTGGAGAGAGAGGATATATTTTATCCATCTTGACATGGTCAACTTTGAGGAGAGATAAAGCTTTATTTGAAGACCAAATCATATCCATGTATTATTTTATTATTAATTTACATGACTATTTTGAATGTTTGATCACTATCTTGACATGTCAATTTTTATCACTTGTAATAATATTATTATATATTGAGGTGGTTGAGCCTAGAACTCTATATATTAGAGGTTCTCATCACTTGAGAGAGTGAACATTCAAAGATAATCATATATTATTGTGAGCAAATATTGGGAGACCATTATTTCATGTTGTGTGAGGCTTGTATGTGAGTGAATTGTTGAAGATTGAAATTGTTGGTGTGCAACAAAGTGATTAAGCCAAGGCCACTCAAGTAAGCACACTACTTCAAATTGGTGTAAAATATCTAGGTGTGGAAAACCCACAATAACTTCTTGTTTGCTTAATTTTTTAAATTCTAGTTCCTTCAAACTAGTAACTAGATATAGAAATATTTAGGCAATTTCACACCTAGGATCAGTTCTGAAATTGGCATCCTTTACAAGTTTCCTTGCATATTTATTTTGCTTTAATTTTCAGCCAAATACGATTTATATAGCATGCACTTAAGGCAGCCCATCAATCCTAGGACAACGAAATATTGCCCTCTTGTATAAAAATTAATTGACCCCATCAGCCCAAGGAAATTCCAGCACTAGTATACCTTCCTCACCATCCAAAAATATAATTTTTCCAGCATTTTTTCTCCTTTTTATATTCTAGAAATTACATGCAACTTTTTGTTTCAAATTTTCTGCATTTCTGCATTATATTTGCATCAGAAATTTCACTACTATCTATACAAATTAGTCTAGGAACCTGATTTAGGATTTCAAAGTAGACTAAATTTTAATTCCCTGCATGCTCGAAATTATAAGTAAATTTTAGTTTCAAGTTTTTTGCATTTTCTGCATTATATTTGCTTCAGAAATTCCATTTTCTACAATGCAAATTTGTCAAGGAATCTTATTTTTGGACCTCAAGCTAGGCAAAATTTAAATTTCTGCAGTCTGGGATTTTAATTTTAATTTTAATTTATGTTTTGAATTTTTTTGCAATTTCCGGGAAGTAATTTAATTCAGAAATTTAAATTTCAGATTCCATAAGCATTTAAACTTTCATTTTATATCATAAGCTTGCTCAAATATCCTATTTCTGCAAATATGAACTTTCCAGCCAACATTATCATCACTTAAATTTTGTACCAAATCTAGACACATTCACACATACTCTCTTATACTAGACTTGCAAGTTGGTTTGTAAACCTAATTTACCTTGCTCCAACACCTAAACCAGATCACAAACGAAATTTGATTCAAGTCCAAAACAATTAAATTTCAAACACAAAACCTTGAACTTATACTTACCTTAAGGAAGCCCCCCTTGTGCCAGAGAAGAGCTAGCCTAAAGTGTGAAAAAGAGCTGCTATGGTGACAGTGGGAAGCCTTCCTAAGTTCAGCTGAATCTTTCACCTTGGCGTTTGGAACATTTTCACCTTGGGTGCTAGTTTTTGTTATAACAAATAGCAACAATCTTGGACTTTGGATCTCAAGTGCTAGTTTGATTGGTAACAACACAAAAAGTGAAGATGTAATCAATAGTCTGAAACTCCCTAAAACCTACTTACTCTCTAGATTTGAGGTCCTTCCTCTCAAGTTGATCAAAGAGCTGCATGTTAAGCATATAGAATTGATCTCAGCAAAAGTGTGGAAATCTCAACCATGTTAGGAGACCTTGTAGAAGAACAAGGCATAGGGGCCAAAGAAGGGTTCTAACCAGTCCATGGAACAACCACCCACCAAGTTCATGGGGACCACAATGATAGTATAAGCTATTGAAATTGGAATAAATTTGACCATAAAGGACATAGAGGTTGTTGATACTGAATAGTAGCAGGAGGGGAGGTTGCAATGCAAGAGATTTAACAAAGTAACAATCTGCAACAAATTGGAGAGAAATGAATTGCCAAGGACATTACTAGTAGAAACACAACTAGAAAATGTAAATTAGGCTCTTCCAGTAGGATATGTTGGGATATGTTCAGGAGATGCATGAGATTCTATGATTCATTAGGAAGTAGGAGAAAGAAGGGGCATGTTTTTATGATAATTTATGGAAAGGCTGCATAAGTTTCATATTAACACGCCCTCCATCTCAAAATTAAAGGGGTTGGCATAGGAATCTCAAGGCTAAAGGAAAAAGAAGTCCTAGAATTTACAAACGAAGTTCATATTTTTTTATGCAAAATTCTAGCACAAATGATGCAGTGCTTGGGGCCTACACTCAAAGTGACATAGTAAAAGCACTCACAGCAAACCACAGAATTGTGAATGCATTAATTTAAACAGACATTTCACACACATAATCTGTTATCACAAAAAATTACAGCAAAAGCATTCAATAACAATGACTACAAACTTTATTAAGTCAATGACCAATGCTCTTGGGCGTCATGACATTCACAGAGCCTATGCACAAGTCTTTTGATTCCACAACAACAAACACTACAAAAATACATATCAAAAGAGAGCTAAAGGCTCTTTGTTAATTCACAAACTTCAGATTTATGCTTGTCCTCCTTGGATTTTGCCCTTTCAGCTACCCTCATTGTTCAAATTCAAAATACAACCCTTCATATTCCAAAAGTTTGAAGGAATAATTCATACTTGTGGTATCTAATGTTAAGAATCAATGTTGCAAAGATCGGCGGGGTGAAAAAATCGGCAGGTATGCATTGTTTCACTTCACAAGTTTAATTGATGGACAAGATGCAAGAAAGTGGCTCTTCGAAAGCTCTTAATCGTTCCCAAAGACTAAAGCAATTGATCAACCATCTTTCTGTGCAATATGTCCAACAATCCCAAAAAGGTTGTTCATTCAAGCTGAGCTTAGATATTCATAGATCCATTCAGAAGGTTCGGAGACGGTCATATGGGAAGCCATCTATGGACGACTACACCAAGGAACCATACAACAAAACCCAACCAACTTGCTCAGCGGTAAATCATATTAATCGGAAGTGGAATGTTTAAGATCACAAATCAAGTAGGCTTTAGAGGTGTCACAATATTTAGAGGCCTCGTTCTTCTTTGAAGACTTTAATACTCAAATACTTAGGTGGTTGATTCTCCAAACCAATCTAGTGGTAAAGGATCAATTGCATCGCACTAGGATTACAACTGAGTGTTGTCAAGTTTGTCACATGTCTCAAATGGTTAAGCATATATTTTAGATTTGTGAAGTTTCCAAAACCTTTTGAGCATGGGTTGTTGCTAAGAACCTTGTTTCTCCTCTACATTGGAAAGGTGTTGCATTTGGAAAAACATGAACTATGTTGCAAGAGTCTTCGATCTGACCTCTGTGGCCTGTCAATGTACCAAATTTGGTGTCCATGTATCTTGATTAATGTAATATAAGAAGCATTTAAAATATATATACCAAAGGATAAGTAGTAACAGCTGATCAAAGTTCGAAAGAGAAAGAAATGAAGGTGGACAACCATTATTTTCCTCAGAAATTTGTATGGTGTGTATTGTTCATATCAAATTCGCAACTTTGTGTGCTTAACTGATAGGCTGGTTCTTAACCTAGGACAAGTGAAACAAACTGAAGGACAAGTGGGGCAAAGGTGACAAGTTCAAAAAAGAAAGAAACAACACAGGCAGTCATCTTGGTCTAAGAAACTAGTTGCCATGCATCATTCCCAGAAATTCTGCAACAAAGCTTCAACTTCAACTTGCTTATAAGTGTTAGGGTTTAGGGTTAATGGATTAATAAAACACAAATAACAGAAGAAGTAAAAGTAGAAAAGAAACTGAAGGTGCTGGCCACAGATAACAAGCTCAGAATCAAAGTCCACTAATATTTGGTATATGAACAAAATGAATATCAAAGATTAGATTGCATAAACTTTGAAATACCTTCAAGCATATTCAGTAAACCAAAGCAATAAGATTAAAGCCAGATATTATAGTGGAATTTTGAATATGAACCAGAGATGCCTACCATGTGGAGAATATATGCTAAGATGAATTGGTGAAGGGGAAATCTTCTTTGTATGTCCAGCTACCCTATCAGTCTCACTCTGTATCTCTTTCCGCACTGCAGCTGCATGTCTCAGGTAAAATTCCAAACTTTTACATGTTAGGGCCAAACAATAAACAAATAATGCATGAGAAAATTCAGTATTTTCCATGGATGGATTAGTGAAATTGCAAGCCATTACAAAGTATCTAAAACAAGGAACAGAAACAGCACAGAAACCAGTTTCAATGTCTATGCATATGCGGGAGATTTCTGGCAATATGCACACAGTACAAACATGTAAATTTAGAACTCAGTGATGATAATAAATATGGAGTCAATATTTATTTGACAAGGTTCAATAAGACTCAAATTCAAGGAAAGCCATTTGAATAAGAATGAAGTAAGGCTACCTAAATTGAAGCAGACGAACCACTCAAAGTGGTCATTTCACAAAGTTATTGAAAACATAACTCTCTTCTTCCAAGCATGTTGGCAGAATGGGGTTCAGCCTGTGACACCTCTAAGGCTCTGAGGATGCAGAACTCCACAAGGCAAACTCATGAAACAAGAAAACCACTAGCTCAAAACTTTTTGCACAGTTTGGATAGAGCATAATGTTTAAACTCTAAACCAGTTTAGCTGCAACTGTTATCACTACATACCTGACTTAATTTTCTGAATAATATCACAAGTACAACCTTTTGGAATGTAAAACTTGATATCTAGAATGGAGCTCTAGCAGCTCTGTTGACCAGATAGGCTTGGTTGATACTAGTCTGCAAGGGGCCATTCTGTGATATGAGCACAATATCAACAGTGCAAGGAGATACTCCCACACAGAATCCATAAGAAGAAAATATGCATGTATGGGAAGAATATTGCCAGCACCGTACACCTGCAATACACTCATTTTGTATTACCATATATAGAGTATAGAATTGTGGGGAGAGTTATCAAAGTTGACCAAGTCTCCAATAAAATACAATAAAGTGGGTAACTGATCAATTTAGATCAATGTTCCACCAAGTTTCCGGGACGCAGAGATGAGGGAGCAGGGAAATGCATCCGAGGCATGTGTAGAAGTACCCCCAAAATTTAAGGAACGTCGTAGGGAACATCAGGGTCTTCAACATAGGGGATCCCATCCGAAATACTAAAAAAATTAAATTAGAATTAGGCTATTACCATGGTATTTCTCATTTTATTATAAAATTGAAAAAACAAAAGATATAGTCTTATAGATCTAAATGCTAAGATAATTTGATAACTCATACAAGTTTACAACATATATAAATTGAAAAGGGAAAATACAATCATACTGAAATGAAGACTGTGAACTCTCAATCTGATATCAAGATTCTAAATTCTAAATGTTTGAAGACTTAACACTACCCAGCAGCAATGTCTCCACTATGCACTATCCAATGCCCTCACCTATTGAACAGTCCAGAGTCCAGCAGCCACGAGTTGAATCTGGCAGCTGGCTAACACAAATCCTATGGGTTCAAACTTGATGTCGTCTACAGCTCACATGGGTTGAGGTAAACTTAAACCCTCTCACACAGAAACAATCTCACACCTCTTGCCATTTCACACAACTACACAGCTGCACATTGCCGGCCCCTCTCCCCTACCCTTGGGAACACGTCACCGTGTAACACTGATTAAGATTAACTCGCCCAAAAGAGATCAAGATAAAGAACAAAGCCTCCAATAAAATACAACAAAGTGGATAGCGGATCAAATTAGACTAAGTCACCAAGAAGAGATCAAGATAAAGAACAAAGTCTAGTAAAGCACAAAATAGGAAAGTAAAATAACAATACATGTTCACTAGACTAACTCCCTTCAATTCCTCCCTCCTAAGATGTAATGCTCCAAAAAATGACATGCATGCAAACCCTAAAAGTGACATGCATGCAAACCCTAAAAGCTATATAAGAAGGTTAGTTGAACCAAAAGGGTGTCCGTTGTTATTATTCATTATTGAGTTTTGGTTTTGAGAGCTTTGAGAGCTATTTAGGGGTTGAGGGTGAATTCCTTAGCCAACAATTGGGTTCGGTGGCGAAATCTATCCACCCTAGTCAATTCAAGAGTGTAGAACATCCAGATCTATCGCCGTGCTTCAAAGAAGACAAAGATCATTGAGTTTTAGGTCAATGTTTGATTTTATTGGTAGCTGGGTGCATTCATTGTTTGTTGGGCAGCAATTCTCTCTACTGACAAAGGACGCATCCATCAAGCATTTAGGGCAGCAGACCACTTCATCTAGTTTGGATCAGCAATCCCCTTCTAGCTGCTGCTTGGTTATCTATTAAAGACGTGGGCTTATTTATTATACTTCAAAGTTCAGGGCAAGAAATTACTGTGGACAATGATTGAGGTGAGGGTCAGCAATTCCTTTCCCCATTTGTGGCATGGACTCTTATTATAATCGTGGGCATCATTACTATTGAGGAGAGGCCCATCTCTTCACTGGGGGCAGCAGTGTAACCTTCCTTGAGGGCTCATCAAATCTTGGGCAGCGATCTTCCTTAACACTACTGTAGTCATTAATTGGAGCAGCGTTATCTCTTACAAAATCATGATCTTTGCCTGAGCAGCGACCTATCTTAACAAGACCGTGACCATTCTTGAGAAGCCAAAATATTCAGTAAATGTTGTGTGACCAATCGTACAGGCTGCCAAGAATTGCAGAAGTCGTGTTCTCCTGGGAGCAGCCAGATACAGGATATTTGGCCTTAATAGAATTGGGAGACTGTGTATTAGACGCGCATGCATTGACAGGACAGAGGTTGAATTTGTAAAGAGAAGTGATCTCTAACAAGGTGTATTTCATCTCTGTTGAGTAGTAGTTTTATGGCCCAGCGAAACAACTCTATTTGGAAAAAGCAATATCAGCATAGCAGCCTGTAACTCTTCCACCATCACCCCCACCAAGGATCTTACATCACGCATGGGAGTATCATCACATATCAGATCTAGTGTTGAGAG
>LPNX010404741.1:0-29630 GCA_001517045.1 Pseudotsuga menziesii
ACCGTAAATTAGCCACCAACGATCGCCAAACCAAAAGTGGTCATTGATATGCAGATTTTGGTCATTTTTTTGGTCACTAATCTTTCATTTTCCACTAGTACCAACTTGGGCGTTTCGGCCCACGCAAAAATAGGGCATTTTTCCGCGTATAGGGCTCACCATACGTGGAAAATGCCCCAAAACCCATGTACATACGTGGTTGTTTTAAAGGCAGTCGTGTATAGGGCCGCAAACAAAGTTTTTATGGGAAAATCATGATCAAAAATTTTGTTTTTTGTGCAGGATGGTACTAGAGTGGAGAGAGAGGGAACATGGTGATGTTGAGGAAGTTGTTCAAGCTGATCCCATGGATTAACAAGCATTACGGGCATGTGGATTATACAATTTTTGTGTCTTGGCAGCTTGAGGGAAAAGCCAAGACTACTCCAGCTGCTGGTAGATTACTGGGATCTAGATTCTGAAACTTTTTGAATAGATGGGATGTCGTTGAGCATTGAGGTTGAGGACATATATTTCATCACAGGTTTGTCCTGATGAGGGGAGGTGGTGAACCTCTGATCTCGTGGGCCAGGAGGGGAGCTGACCATAGATGACTACATTGTTGTGTATTTCCTTCCCAATACATAGAAGGTTGGGAGTCAAATCCTGACAAAATCGATTCAGATTCAGGGGCTAAAATCCATACTCTTGGCCTTAGGCAGGATTGCAGGTTTGGCTTCACTCCACCAGGCCTCACGGCCAGTGATGTTCTATGCAGTAGAGTGTATGCGGCCTACAATATATGACTAGAGTACTACGCTGCTGAGCAACACGAAATAGCGGCTCAGTGACTGCAAGATGGGTAGGGTGCAGAGCTTCAGGTTTGGCAGCATACTAAGTACATTCTTCTTTGAGCGAGTGCCAAGGCTAAGCCCTAGAGTATACATTGCTCCACATGGAGTTTGGGATCCAGCTCAGCGGCGCTGGGCTAATGTCATGCGTAGACTGGGAGGTGGAAGGGTGGCTAACCCTTACCCAACAGAGATATTTCCATGGTGGTGGAGATAGCTGATCGCCATAGATGACTATCTCTATGCATGGATTGACTTTCGTGGTGATCCAGACATGCCCCTACCATCAGAAGCCGCTTATGGAGACATAGGTAATGAATCCCAAACCCACTTTTAATTTTTGAATTATTTAATTTTTTTGTGTTTTTTGATATATGAAATCAAAAGACATAGTGACACTCTGTCATGTATATGCAGATGTAGGACCATGATGGCCAGATGGATTTCCTCGTCATCGACGGAGGGGAAGAGGTGATGAGATCATGGGTGCGGATGCAAAGCGTATGCTCTAGAGCATTCACACAAACTTTTTTCAATTGACATAGAGAGTACCCATGGTGCAAGTTGAGCACTTGCCTAAGGCCATGCAGCGCCATGTAGTTGGAGTACCACGAGCATGGGTTCAATTGTTTCACCGACTAGCTAAAGCCATAGTGTGCTACCATGATCAGCACCCTCCTCCACCTTAGGCTTAGAGACCTGGGTGTATATTTTATGTATGACCGTGTACTACATTTTGGTGGCTCGGAAGCCCCAATTTTGTATATGACACTTATGTATTATGATGTCACTTTTTGAACTTAATGAATTTTTTTTTATGATGATCGATTATTATTCTATTTACATGTGTAAAATGTGTTTGTGATATGCTTATGGTCTGTGAAACAAATGCCAATCTAACACATAGTTAGCATATGAATCAGCAACTTGATTAAAATATCTTGGAACATGAATTATGTTATACTCTCAAATTTCCATTCTAGAAATCTAACACGCAATAATCTTCATAATAATGTCGGATCCCTAATACGATACAAGCCATTAAGTTGTGAAACCACTAACTCTGAATCAAGACGTACCTCAAGATAATGAACACCATGCGAAATGGCATCACACAATAACTCAATAATGGCACTATATTCAGCAACATTGTTTGACAAAGGCCGTAAACATACGCCTCCTAAAGAAAATACTTGACCTGTAGGAGTATAGATCACCCAAGCAGCCGAAGTTGAGTTTTTAGTGTGGCGGCTTGCACCATTAGAGAATCCTATGTAAATGGAAGACTCCATCGACATCTTCCATAACAAACGAAATCCAATCAACAAACCCGATCACCATAAGAAAACCTAACTATGCAATACAAAATTGTACAATAATATGCAAAAATCATCCCTGGCTGAAGATCATGCATAGTATTTTTTGAGATAGATCCCATTTCTAGGCTCCGCCAAGGCTGTCCCTTCATAATCAACTAGCTCATAGGCACCTTTCTCTAAGACACGCTTAACCATGTAAGGACCATGCCACATGGGATTAAAATTTCCTACCCCCAAGGGTTCCTTAGCTTGATCCCACAAAAGGACCAAGTCACCTTCACTAAACCGCCTCGAACAGATAGACCTATCATACTGGAACTTAAAGCGATACTTGTTAACCTCTAGAGCCACTAATGAATCTTGACGCTGCTCATCAAGCTACTCTAAGTGGACCAAATGCTCTTCCAATGTGGAAGTGTCCGGTAAAAGCTCCACATCCAGCTTCAAAGAATGGATTTCGCATTCAAATGGTAATACTGACTCCACCCCATGCACACGCTGATAGGGAGAAAAACCAATGGCAGTCTTCACCGCGGTTCTATAGGCCCACAAATCAGGATACAACATGATATGCCAATTATTCTTTCTCTGTGCGATGGTTCGTTGGAGAATGGACTTAAGTGAGTTGTTCACCTCTTCAACTAGTCCATTCACTTGAGGGTAATAAGAAGAGGAGTTATATTGCTTATATCGTAACTTGGAAGCCAAATCTCCCATCATTTTGTTCTAAAAATGTCTGCCATGGTCAGTGACAATCTCTTTCAGAATGCCAAACCGGGTGATAATCTAGTTAAATACGAAATGTGCAGCTGTCTCACCATCAGATTTAACTGTGGGCATAGCCTTTGCCCATTTTGTGAAGTAATCGATAGCCACAATAATATGATGGTGTCCCCCAGCTGAAGCTGGGTTGCAATCCATAAAATTAAGCCCCCACTTGGTGAAGGGACCGACGGTGAGAATAGGATGAAAAGGGGTGGGACACGAGTGCATATTATGTGCAAACACCTGGAAAGGGTGGCACTTCTTGGCCGCATTAATGAAATCCTTAAAGATGGACGGCCAAAAATATCCCTCTCTCAATATTTTTTGGGCTGTATAAATCCCAAATAAATGACCACCACATGCCCCTACGTGGCAATCTTTAAGCACAACCTCAGCCTCATCATGAGTTAAACAACTATGTAAAATGGAATCCATCCCATGGCGGTACAAAGTATCATCCACTATGAGGTATTTCTTCGCTACGTGATGTAGTCATTGCCGCTCATCCCATGAGAGGTGAGTAGGGACCTTCAATGTTTGCAAATACATGATAATATCCTCGTACCAAGGGTCCATAGTTGAGATGAGGAATATATGCTCATCGACAAAAGAATCCTCATAAACCTCCTCTTCCTCCAAATTTGGGAAATATGATATGAGCTCATCAAATATTAACGATTTCTCCGATTTCACCAAAACGAACTCGAGATCAAACTCTTGCAAAATCACAATCCATTTATTATATTTTCCCCCAATCATCCTTTTAGTGAGGATGAACTGAAATGGATTGATGGGAGCTACGACCAAAGTTTGGCGAACCACATGAACGGTGGCTAAGGCTAGCTTCTGCACATGGGAATAACGAAGTTCCGCATCAATAAGGTTTCGGCTCAAATAATATATGACATGCTCATGGAGCTCTTCATTCTCTTGAACCAATACCATACCAATCGTTTCGTGAGACGCGGCCACATAAATCAAGAAATTACGGCTATATTCTGGTGGACTAAGCACAGGGGCCATTGCTAAGGATTTCTTAAGAGCATCGAAAGACTCCTGGGGTCGCTCATCCCAGTAAAAAGGGGTGTCCTTCTTCAACAGACGCATGAATCCTTTAGTCAAGTTGGAAAAATTGACCACAAACCTTCACAAGAAGTTCTCCATACCTTGTAAACATTAAAGGCATCGAATGTTATGCGAGGGAGACAATTGAAGTATTGACTCAACCTTCAAGGGATTGACTGTAATACCCTCCCTGGATATGATGAATCCTAGTAAACGACCAACTTTCACGCAAAAGATGCACTTATGAGGATTTAAACGAACTTGATAATGACGACATCTTTCGAACACTAATCATAAATGTAAGGATGACACACTCTCAAATGAGAGTGAGTAGCGAGATATTCCAAATATACTTCAATAATCATTTTAAGATCATGAAATATTAAGTTCATGGCCCACTAAATCGTAGCTCCGATGTTTTTAAGGCCGAAGAGCATCTTCCGATATACAAAAGTTCCCCAAGGACAAATAAATGTGGTCTTGTGTTGATCCTCAGGCTTAATTTGTATCTAATTATATCCAGAAAATCCATCCATAAAAGAAAATACTTCACTTCCCTCACACTCATCTAAAATTTGATCAATAAACTGTGTAGGGAAATTATCTTTAGGACAGGCTTTATTTAAATCATGGAAATTGGTGCATATTCAGATCGCTCCCTATTTCTTATCCACTGAAATGGGATTTGAAACCCACTCCGTCAAGGGAATGGGATATATAAAACCAGCTTTGAGTTGTTTCTCTATCTCATCTTTAATGGTGGGTGCTTTCCTAAAATTCACGACACGCAAACGTTGTCAAACCAGTTTTGCATCCGGATAAGTCTTGATTTCTCGTTCAACAATATGAGGGTCTATACCTAGCATTTCTTCGTATTACCAAGCAAAAATATCATGAAACTCCTTAAACAGCTCGGTATACTCTTTAATCTCATCGGGGGAACAATCCGCCCCAATGTAGACGTTCTTAATCTTACCAGGATCACGAGAAATATTGATAGGAATTGTTGGTGATAGGTTATCCATGTTCCCTTTAGCCATATGACCAGGAGAGCTTAATGGGACCACGGGGCTGCCAATTTTATCGCTTAGAATCGCCTTAAAGTCATCACACTCTCAACGATCAAGCTCAGGAAGGAAATACGATCTATGCTGCAACTTTTCCCAAGGTTGCTCAATCCCATACATGGCCTCAAGAATAGCGTCACCTGATGAAAAAACATCATAAAGGCAGTCGTGAGAGTGAGATGACTCTACTGCCCATGCAGGCAGCACATAAGGGTCCTCCTCTTCCACCTGCGAAGAGGAAGGACCAAGCTCTACAACATGATCAAGATTCACTTGATACACCACCATTGTTGCAGGCAATGGCACATCTGTCTCCACAGGCACACTAGAAGTACTCGGTGAAGGAATAATCCAAGGATCTTCCATATGAGTAGTGCGAAAGGATACCGAATTCGATGAGGATGAAGCCCCACCAATACTAGACCCAATCATAAGAACGGGCGCAGGACAACTAAAGGTTCCCATGAGAGAAGGATACATACCCACACCCACATTCTCAGTTGCCGGCTGAGAATGATTGATAATTGGGATAGAAGCTCCCTGATGATGTGTTAACATTCGGATTATGGAAATAATTTTGATCAATAGTAACGATCTTCCCATTAAATGAAAATGAAACCAATTGGAATAGGAAAGAAGCTACACCTTTCATATTGTACATCTAATTCCTACCCAGCAAAAGATTGTAGTCAAGGGGCACATCAACCACCTCAACTTCGATCACAACAGTCTTCCCTCCCAATTGGACTTCTAGAGAAGGAAGTATACCGTGTGGCCAAAACGAACTTCCATCGAAAGCAGTCAACATGTTGGTAGACTGAGACAATGTGGGAGAACTTAAACCCTTCCAACAAGACAAAGACATCATGGAAGTGGCAGTGCCTTCATCAATGACAGTACGCATGATGGTGTTGTTGAGACACTCTACATGAATCAAAAGAGACATGTAGTAAGGCAAGCGAAGCTAGAATCCATGAGTTTCAAATTTGATCATGGAAGAAGAGCTATCATCACTAACCCCAAGAGAAAACAACAAGGCATTTCTCTGCGAAGGACAAGTCTGAAGTACTTCTAATGTGGACATCGCACAAGGAGTCTAGCATAAATCCTCGACAACTGAATAGTTCTGGGCGGCTCAAGCATTAGGATTGTGCCCCGAGTGCTTCAATACTCCCTTAGGAATGCGAGGCGGAACTTCAGGTTTATCCGTGGGCTTTTCAATTCGCAAAGAGCTCTCGGGTGGATCAGGTTATTTCCCAAGGTCTGGTTGTGGCTAACCATAATATTTCGTATGCGTCACCACTTTGGTAGATCTCACCATGTTGATGCAACCGTGACCACTAGAGGCCTCCGACGGGTTTTGAGTTCCACCAAACGCAAAAGTAGGATCAACGGTCCTTAAGTTCATATTTTGATTATTAGGTAAAGGATTAGTAAACACAGGTGGGCCCTGTGCTATGAACTTTGAGGCGTCCTCCATATGAGGGCACACATGAGTGAGGTGATCTTCCTTACACAACTTACAAGGAAACTTCACCTTACGCTTAGGCTGCTTGTCCCCCCTAGCATTGTTTGTGTTCTTGTCATTATTATTACCATTTTCATTTTTATTCCCACCCTTGCGATTATTTTTTACGGTCGCCGGTATGGTCGTCGATTCTATTATGGAGAGAAAATTCCTATGGATTGGGGTGTACCACAACAAACTGCTAGACCTGAGAAAACAATCCCTTCCCAATATGCAAGAGAAACTAAATATCTAACACTAAAGGATCTCAAATCATACCTTGTTCTGGACGGTTGAAGTAGATCCTCATTGAGCTTTTTCCAATCCTGCTTGCGCTAGCAATTTCCTCTCAACAACAGCAAACAAGACAAGCATGCTATATAATATGGTGTTAGATATACTCTAGAATATATAATCAACAATGTATAAGAAATTAAACATATCCATGGATTCAATATTCATTCAAATGCACATTATTGGACAGGAAAAGATATTTCTATTAATCAAATTAGAGATTACACAAGTGACAACCTCTGTCAGCACATTTGTGAACCGAAGAAACTAAGCCCTCCACCTAGGCCTCCACCACCTCAATCTTCCATCTCTCGATAGCAAGCTCACAAACAAAGGCAAGATTGAGAAGAACATAAAGTGCTCCAAAGGGACAAAGGGATGCAGAATCAAGTATATGCAAGCTACAGCAATAATGGACTATAGTTTCCTTGCTCTTTAATTCCTCCTTCTTCAATTTATCCAAGGGGTTCCTTATATAGCACTCCAAAGGGGTAATGGAGGGTCAAATCCGAGTGATCTCAAGGCATATGGAAGGCTAAGAGTCAAGTCGTTTAGACACACATCAAGGAGAAATCCAAAAATATTTGGATTTATGCACACATCCCGATGTACATGGGTTTGAGGTCAAAAGTCACGTATACACGCGAGTATGGGATTAAAAGTCGCATACAGCAATAAACAGGTGTTTTTAGGGATGAACTTGAAAACATCAAAGTATAATATCAGTCCATGGGGTCTAAAGAGTCTATAGAGGGACAGGGAAGGCCATATATATGTGATCAACCATGCATGGTAAAATCAGCTATAACAGGGGGGACACGCACACACACACACAAAGATTATGTGGGAGAGAGGGGGATGGTCAATGACAGAGGGAGAGGGGGAGGGGTGAGAAATATAGAGAGAGTGATGGAGGGAAGGATAGTGAGGGAGGTATAGAGAAGGTGGAGAGAGATTGTAAGATATGGGAAGTGAGGGAGGTACACACACACACACAAACACAGATATTGTGTGGGAGAGAGGGAGGGAGGGGTGAGCAACAAAGAGGGAGGGGGGGTGAATGATATAGAGAGAGATATGAAGGGATGGATACTGAGGGAGGTATATAGAAGGTGGAGAGAGACTATGAGAGAGGAGGGGGGTGAGGGAGTGACACACACACACATAGATATATAAATAGAGAAGAGGGGGGACACACACACACACACACAAAGAGAGAAAGAAAGAGGGAAGGGGGGGTGAGCGATAGAGAGGGGGGGGAGGGGTGAGTGATAGAGAGAGAGTGGTGGAGGGAGGGATAAAGAGGGAGGTATAGTGAAGGTGATGTAGGGAGGGATAGTGAGGGAGGTATAAATAAGGTGGAGAGAGGCTTTGAGAGATGGGGAGTGAGGGAGGGACACACACACACATAGAGATAGAGAGAGATAGAGGGAGTTTGTGAGAGAGAGAAGGGGGAAAGACACACACATACACATAGAGATAGTGAGAGATGGAAATACAAAGGCAGGGAGGGCCAGTGAGTAAGGAATAGAGGGATAGTAGAAAGGAACATGTGTATCCATAGATGCCAAAAATATTATTTAGGGATCAAGTCTTGGATTTCCTCCCTTGACCGTGTTGAGGCCTTAATACCCATATCTAATGCTCAAAACCTCTTAAAGGCATGTGCATATTTTCTTAGAGACAAAGCATATCTTGAGCAGGTCATGTGTGATGCTTCAAGGAATTGTTCATTAACATGGGTGCCTCAAATATTCCATTAGGGCCTGAGGAATGAGCATATTCCCTCAATCATGTCTCAAAGGTCCCATACTTGCTGCTCAAAACCACCTAATTGTACTAACATCCATATTCATAGTCCAAATATATCTATGAGATGCCATGTGTGATTTTTTAATGCATACTTCCTATCCCTATATGCCTAGAATCTTTAGTTAGGGCCCAAGGCCATAGTTTCATCCCCTAACCATGTCCATGGCCTTGAGATGCATACCTAGTGCTCAACAAATGATGATGGCATGCATATCTTGATTAAGATTCAAACGATTCACTTCCAATGTCATGTGTGGTGGTTGGAGGCATCAGTTTTGGCCCTAAATGGTTAACAACTTCCTTTAAGACCTAAGGACCAAGTGTTTCCCCCTACCCATGTCAAGGGGCCTAATCTATGTACTTAGTGCTAAAAATTTTCTAATGGAACTAGCATCCCCATTTCAAGGTAAATGAAACCATGGAAGGACCTATTGAGGTTGTTCAACACATCATTCTTGGCTCTAGATGGATAGAAGCATCTTATAGGGGCTAAGGCCTAGGTTTCCTCCCTTATTATGTCTAAGGTCCCAAGACATATACATAGTACTTAGAAACCCCTAATGGTTCCCATATCCCCATTCAAAACAAAACTATCATCATGAGAGCTCATCTATGGTGATTCAAGGTGTCATTCATGAACCTTGAGCCCTAAAATATGGTTTACGACCTAAAATTAAAGCTTTATGTACCAACCATGATTAACACCTTATCCTCCATATCTGATGCTAAAAAAATCCTAATCATGGTCATATCCCAACTTAAAGGTTGAGGATACCCTTAAGAGATTGAATGTGTGTTTGTTCGAGGTGTTGTTCTTGGCCCTATATGTCTATTTACGGCCTAAGGACTAGGTTTCCTCCCTCGACCATGTCTATAGAAATGTTTCTAGTGCTAAAAGAATTCTAATGCACTGCATATTCTCTCTTAGATGCAAAATATCACATACGGAGGTCCTATGTGCAGGTTTGATGCCTTTTTCATTGACCTCAAGCCTTAAAATCTACCTTTAGGAAATAATTCTTGAGTTTCCTCCCTCAAGCATGCTCAAGGGGATATGGCCCATACTTAGTTCTTAAAACCTCCTAATGGTGTCCTAATGGAGTTTAGGAATGGTTGTTTGAGATGTTTTTCTTCATGATGCTAAAATATTACGATAGGTCTTAAGTCTTGATGATGCAAACTATTGTTTTTATTCATTTCCCTAGCCATGCATTAAAACCATTTTTTGTGGTTCTCCATAACGTGTGCATGTTTTGCTTCTCTAAAGCGTGTGCGTGTTTTTCTTCTCCAAAACGTGTGTGCATTTTTATTCCCCATAATGCATGTGCATTTTGCTTCTCCATAATGTGTACATGTTTTGTAACTATAAAACACATGCGTGTTTTGTAAAACGTGTGCACATTTTTCCTAGCCTAGCCTACTTTTCATATGACATGTTAGGCTCGATATTAACCAAACCAAGCATTACATGATGTGAGCACGTTGTGTTTCTATGTATCATGAGCGTGTTTCCAAAAAGTAGGATTGCATCTAAAAGGTCCCTCAACTTCTTGCACACACCCCTTAGCAATATCCTTCAATATCAATCAGCAAGATGATAGATTTGTGGGATAGACCTCCATGAGGGATTGGATAGGAAACCACACCAACAATTCGTGGATGACACAATGTTAATGGGGCACCCTTAAGTCCAAGAGTCCCAAGCCTTTAAGAAAATTTTAATTCTTTTTGTGAAGGCTTCAGGGATTGTAGTTAATTCTGATAAATAACAGGTGTTTTTTTAATACATCTAATGCTACCCAGAGAAATATAATTCGGATCCTCGGATTTTCCAAAGGATGTTTTCCCTCAAAAAATTTGGGAGCCCCACTTATAGAGGGAACTGTCCGGAGGGTTTCCTAGTAGGATATTCTCAATAGAATTATAAGTATCTTGTCTATTTGGACCCTTCGACCCCTCAATCTACCCAGTCGGATGATTCTTTTCAAAACAGTTCTCCAGGTAATGTTGGTTTACTTTTTCTCAGTGCTTTCTGGGCCAAAGTCAATTATTAAGGAAATTTATGGTATCCATAGAAATTTTCTATGGGTAGGAAGGGAAGAGAAAACCAAATTCTCCCTAGTGGGGTGGGACAAAATTTATTGACCCAAGGACAGGGGGGATTGGGCGTCAGGGACCCAGAGGTCATGAATGACATTCAAGGATGTAAGATTTGGTGGATATGGTGCAACAACAAAATGGAACCTTTGGTGAAACTATGGCACATGAAATATGTATGTAAAGACCAAAGGATCAGCTGATTAGATATAATGAGGAGAGGTTGGGATCCCATATTTGGATGAAAGCCCTATCAAGCCGAATGCTTGTCTAGGATCATATTTTTTTGGAAATATGTGATGGCGAACTTGCTAATTTATGGGATGATTTCTGGAATCGACTTCCAAAAATAGGGACTGATCCTCGATGGCAGAACACCAGGCCCAGAGGGATGGAAGAAGGAAAATTCAAGGTGTGTCACTATTGGGAATATCCTCCCGTGGAGAGTCACAGGAAGTGGTTGGGACAGGACTGGTGGGAAGGACTAACAAGTGATGAGAATATTATCTCTTTCGAAGTCATCCTCCAGGAGATATTTATTCATCTCAAAATAGGACCAAATAAGTTAAGGTGGGTTTACAAGCAGAAAGGAAATTTTAGCATTAAAGAAACCTACGACATAAGGACTAGCATCAAGGAAGGGGGAGAATCAATTTGGAAGAAGATATGGGATATGAATCCTTGGCCAAAAAATACCATTTTTTGTTGGCTTTTTGTCTGGAGAAGTATTTTAACATGAGAAAATCTAAGGAAAAGGGGGATTCATGACCCTTCCCAATGCCCCTTGTGCCTCAACAATGAAGAAAACATGGGACATCTGTTGGATGGATGCCCCTACTCAAATTCGTTATGGGGTAGAGGAGGTATGATCTTTCGGAGGAGTGATCGAATGAGAGATCAACCCGACAAATATCTGCAAGACTGGAATGTTAAGGCCTTTAAAAATTTGATTCTAGCAACGCTATGGAATATGTTCCCAAGGATGGTTCTTTGGAATGTGTGGAAGGAGAGAAACAAATGTATATTCCAGGATAAGAAACATAGTGAAGAGGAGGTGTGGTAGAATTTGGTCAACAACCTTCAAGAAACGATAAGAAGTATGCAGTGGAGAGAGACAGACAAGGACGTTTCGGAGGAAGAATCTCGCATTGCAGCTATTTGGGGTTTGGGTAGAAGATACATGGACAGGATACGAAGCAAAGACAAGATATGCAAACCATATAGTCAGAATTTTGGGTCCCCCCCACCAACGAATGTGTTTAAAGTGAATTTTGACAGGGCATCTAGAGGAAATCCGGGAGCATCAGGGTATAAGGGAGTTTGCAGAAATGCTTTGGGGACTATCCTAAAAATTTATTTTAGACATATAGGAAAGGATGCAAACAATTCTACTTGAATGGAGGGCCTCATCCAGGGCCTCAAACTTGTGGTCAGGGAAGGATGGTTATCGATGACTGTGGAGGGGGATTCAAAAATTATTTTACATATGAAAAACAAATTGGAAAGCTACCAGTCAACTGAGAAAATCACTACCAGTTGAAGGCTCTCGAGCAGGTTAGAACACTTGAGGCACCTCATAACTACACATAATGCTCTAACTTTTATCCACGTAAGGTGAGAGTCGAATAAGGTAGCGGACCTCTTAGCTAACCTTGGAGCAGCAGGGGGTGGGGCCCAAACTATAGATAATATAGAGGACTTTACGAATGAGAATTGGGGGCCTAGTTATAGCCATATAGCTAACTCTGATTATGAGAAGAGAAGACAGATGGACGATAGCGGGTAGGCTACCTAGGCCAGGGACAAGAGGCAGATGGAGGTTGCAGCCATGGTGTCATATCACCAAGGATGATCATGCAGAAAATGACATGTATCACCTTTTTTAATAGTGGCATGGGTACAAGAGGGTACGATGTTGAGTGTGTGAAGAAAGGGAGGTCGAATTCCCACTAGTTTCCATATCTGGTAATTAAGTTTTTTGTGATGTTAATCTCTAGGAGGTGTACATCTATCGGAAATGGAAGGTACATGATGGAGGAGGGAGTGAGAAGACCTGTTAAGTGACATGATTGCATGAGTTCATACGCCTAATTGTGTGAGGTTCCCCTAGAAACTCTCCAGGATGTCTCCCAAATGGCAGCTCAATTTGGAATATGAGACGAGCTAAGGAGGTTGTGGGATGAGGGGGAAAGGAAAAATGGCGAAGGGGCCGGGAGGAAATGGGATGCGCATCAAGATGGCCCGAGCCTAGGCTCAAGCTGTGACAACCTTCTTTTAGGACTGTATTACTCTAGTGGTCTGCGATGAGATCGAATCCATCGAGAAGCATCTCTCGGAAGAGGTGCAAAAAATTCCCATTGAGGACATTCGGATGGAAGTTGAAGAATGGGTTGTGGATCCTAGTACCACGACTGGTAGGTCCTCTGTGTATGATGGGATGATAATGGTCTATTGGGTGATGAAAAACCTCATATCGCATGTAGCCATGAGCGGCACTGTTAAGAGTCGGGAGGATAAGGAACCTATGAGGGAATGGAAGGATCATAATGCAGAAAATTGTTTAAGGCATAGAAAAATAGACCCGATTGCGACCAAGCTGGGCATTTTTTTCTACTGTCTTGGTATGAAAAATGTAGAGACGGGTAGGACTAAAAAACGCAGGAGTCAGAATGCCGACCCAAAGCAAGGGAAACGTGAGAAGATGAAGTTGAACGATAAGATCAAGCTGACGATTGTGGAAAGCACAAGTGTGGTGGACCACTTCAAGAATTCATTTTGAGTTCTCAAGGCTAGCTATGTGTAAGTTTATTTTTCAGTTTCTTTTCCATAGTAATGAAGTAGTAATAGTTACACTAGATAGCAGAAACTAGAATAGGATGTATCTTCTTTTTTTGAATCCTGTTCAGAACAAACTTGTATTTTTTAGTATGTTTGTATTGCTGGAAAGGGAGGAAAATTTTGATACTCTAAGACTCTATTAGAGCGATATGTATTTTATATTTAAGAAGTAATATAGTTTTTATTTACAAACAAAAGGAAAAGAAGTCACTTCTAAATAATAAGACTAGTTTTCTAAGTTATAATTTTTTTGTTTCCATTATTAAATATGAATTATGGAGTTGTCATCTCTTCGTCTCTCACTGTAAGAGTAAATTATCTAATATTAAATTCAAACATGGAGTCATATTCTCTCCCAGAGAGACTCAACAATAGGTAAACACAACTTTAAAAAAATGTAAAACTCTCGAGATATCAACAAAGGAACGCTCTCTTCATTCGAAATGTAATCTAATATTAAAAGTAAAATATCGATAGGTAAACAAAACTTCTAAACAAATGTAAAAATTTGGAGATATCAAGAGAGGAACACTCTCTTCATTCGGAGTGTAATTTAATATTAAAAGTAAACTCTGGATTCCCTTCACACAACGAGTTGTACCACAGTGCAATAGGGAGTCTCGTTATGCAAAGAATTTGAATAAGAGAAAGTTCACTTAATATTAAAAGTAAACTTTGGATTCCCTTCACACAACGAGTTGTACCACATTGTAATAGGGAGTCTCTTCATGCAAAGAATTTGAATAAGAGAAAGTTCAGTGGTTTCGGTACTTTCTAGGGATCACCTATTTTGATAAATAGAATCACATTGTGTGTGTGTGTGTGTGTGTGTGTGTGTGTGTGTGTGTTTAAATGAATCGAGACATGACTTTTACATAATTACGTCGATAGGTGTATATATCTTAGAATTTTGGTGTGGACTAACATCTATGTTTTTTCATCTACGAATGTAAATGAGACAAGTGTATTTTTCAGATTGATTATGGGCATCATCCAGAATTCATAATTAATCATTTCAAAAAAATCAAAAATATCTTAGTTAACATCTGATAAGTACAGTTCATGATAGTTGAAAAAATTAAATTTCAACTTCAACTATTCAATTATTAGGTACAACCATTCGATTAATAAATACAACTATGATCTTAAGTCCATTCCTAATACAACTATTAGCTTAATTTTAACTCCAATCATGACTTTTACTTGAAGTGCAATTGTCGATATATTAACTTTTAAACTAGCAACAACCATATTAATAAGATTAATATGTTTGGAATACGCCTACAGGTATATATTTGAAAGATTGATAATGCTTTCTTTTTTTGTAAAAAATGTGTCAAATATATGCCTATCGATGTATTCCTAACATATTAATCTTATTAATATATTTGTTGCTAGTATATAAAGCCTAAAATTACATGGCAAATCCATCCAAAGTGACCGTGGACTCATTTTATACCAAATAAAGTATTTAATTACATAACCCTGCTGAATACCAAAAGGATTCTTATTAAAAATAATAAACAAGCATTTTACAATTTTTCTAAGATCAATAATTTACAAATTCCAAAATTAAAAAACCATACTGGACATTTCGTGAATGCCATGAATGTTTGGAAGTATGGTAATCTCTTTCGAGATCAACCTTAGGTTATCACACTCGCTAAAATAAAAATACCTTAGATCTCTCTAAAATCGAAATACCTCAGATTTTTAATCTTTACTATCTGAGAGGGAAACGATTTGAACTTCATACAATGACTCGGGTTTAAAAACTGAAGGGAAGAAAGGTTACCTATGTGTTCATCCACATTTTGAATTTCAGACCAATTCAAATTTAGAAATTTGAGTTGTCTCAGTTCCCATAATGATAATGGCAATGACTTCATTTGTGTACCGCCCAGATCCAACACCCGTACAGAAGTGAGGCAGCGTAGAAATGCTTCTAGAATTTCTCTCAGTTCTAGTTTTCCCAGGAATAGAGGCACCAAGTTTTGACATCCCAATTCCATTGCAGGGAGAAACCTAATATTACTACCCAAAACTGATAATCTCTTGCAGTCATGAATCCCTGTGTCAGGAAATTATTGAAACATTTGGCCTGCCCTAAACACGCATTTCTCCACATAAGTTTCTCCAATGTATATTTCCATGTCACGCACAAGATCATGAACTGCAATCACATTTTCTGTAGGTTTCACTTGGAATACGTACCTATTTTCAAGAAACTGAACACAATTGTGCCCGATGTATTTGGTATTCACGAGGCCTTATGCCATCCACATTTGTAAAAGTGGATTTACCGAAAATGCAGTATCTTGAGGAAACATGGCATAATACAAAAACCAGCTTTTTGAAATTAGAATCAGGAAAACAATCGTAGCTCCATCTCAATCATTGAAACAAATCTCAATCGATGTGAGGATTATCAACAATTGGGCCAATGAAGTTCATACTCTTATGCATTTTACTTAGAGCAATCTTCCACTCATCTTCATCGCTCCATCCAATCATGGATGAGGTTATTACATTTATGGTGAGGGGAAAACCTTTACACTCGCTGGAGACTTTTCTGGAAATACACTCTATCTTCTCAGGAACACGACCCCCTTCGACCTCTTTGAAAGACACTTCGAAAAAAAAATCCCATCCTTCGTCTGTGGAAAATGGTTCTATTTTCATGGACTCTTCCGGCTTCATTTCTTCAATCAGATCTCTAGTGCGAGTATAGAATATGACTTCGCTCTCTCGGTCATTGTTAATACATCGCCCAATTTTTCTAGATCGAATGTTGTCCACATGTCATCTAAAACCAGGAAAATATTCTTGGCCCTCAGATATGCAGACAATTTCGACATCATCTTATCAACATCTGTTTCGACCGGCTCTAAATTGATTTCAGAATCAATGGCACCCTACAACTTCAATATTGGAAATCAAGCAACGGTAACCCAAATGACAGCATCAAAAGCATCACTAGCCCCTTTGTGGGTATCGTAGATTTTCCTGAACAATGTTGTTTTTCCAACACCATCTGTGCCATATACACCGATCATCTGAAATCGGGAATATTTTGTGAGCCACTTCTCGATCTGCATCTCTTCCTATCGTGGTGTGAAGAAGGAAATCAATTGATCATTGCAAAACACTGAAAAATTGTTGCGTAGTTCATCAAAGAGTCCATTGAAAGTTGTCGTCCACTTTCTGATTTGTCTTGAGAGTGTGAGCTCGGAAAGGTTAGGTGCCTAAGGTTTTCTAGATCATCATGGTTTGGGTTCTCTTTTATGACCTTTGCGCAACAGAGAGAGGATTTCAATTCCAAAATTGAGCTGACAATACCAAGAAAATGGATGGACAACTGTATATTAGCTAGATTCCCAACTACAAGATGCAAGAGTTTATTAGGAGTTTGGAGGAGTTTATTGGGAATTCGAACGTTTAATTAGGAGTTTGACTCTTACATGACTGCACATTAGCAGAATCCTAGATTCCAAATGCAGTTGGACTAAGCATTAAGTGATTAGAGTTGAATTTAAGCTAATAGTTGTAGAATCATTGGATTTAAGCTAATAGTTGTATCTAATAGTTAATCTAATAGTTATCCAATCTAACTATGATTATAGTTGAAGTTAAGCTAATAGTTCTAGACTCCTTGGAGTAAAGCTAATAGTTGTATCTAATAATCAATGGATTTAAGCTTGCAGTTGTATCTAATAATCAAATAGTTGAAGATTATTATTTTTTTTACAATGATCACTTACTGTACTTATCACATGTTAATTAAGCTATTTTTTATTTTTTTGAAATTAGTAATTAGTAATTTTAGACTGACGCCCATAGAATCAATATCCATGGTACACTTGTATCATTCTCGTTTAATCTTGGACGACACCCATAGAATCAATATGAACAATACACTTGTCTCATTCTCGTCCGTAGATGAAAAAACATAGATGGTAGTCCACCCTAAAATTCTAAGATATATATGACTGTCAGTGTAATTAACTCTTAGATACAACTATTAGTTGGAAAAATTAAACTTCAACTTCAAGTATTCGATTATTAGATACAACTATGAGCTTAACTCCATTGATAATACAACTATTAGCTTAACTTCAACTCCAATCATGACTTTTACTTGAACTGTGATTGCTGATATATTAAAGCTTTTAAATTAACTATTAGATACAACTATTAGATTAACTCCAATGATTCTACAACTATTATCTTAACTTCAACTCTAATCACAGTTATATTGGATAACTTTTAGCTTAACCATTAGATACAAAAATTAGCTTAACTCCAATGGTTCTACAACTATTAGCTTAACTTCAACTCTATCGCTTAAGGCTTAGTATAAGTACATTTAGCATCTAGAAGTCTAGCTAATGTGCACTCATGTAACAATCAAACTCCTAATAAAATCATGTGAACTCTTGATAAACTCCTCCATCTGGCATTTGGGCATCTGACTAATTACATTTATGTGCATTTATATCTTAGAATTTTGGGGTGGACTACTATCTATGATTTTTCATCTATGGATGAGAATGAGACAAGTGTACTATCTAGATTGATTTTATGGGCATTGTTCAAAATTCATAATTAACAAATTCAAAAAATTCAAAAAAATAGCTTAGTTAACATGTGATAAGTACAGTTTGTGATAGTTGGAAAAATGAAACTTCAACTTCAACATGTTAATCATGATGATGAACAACTATGCCATTATTAGATCTACAACTATTAGATTAACTCCAATGGTGATACAACTTTATCTTAACTTCAACTCCAATCACGACTTTAACTTGAATTGCAATAGTTGATATATTAACTTTTAAATCAAGACTATTAGATACAACTATTATCTTAACTCCAATTATTCTACAACGATTAGTTTAACTTCAACTCTAATCGCAGTTATATTAGATTAACTATTAGATAACATTTAACAATTCAAATATATACCTCTCAGCATATTCTGAACATATTAATCTTATTAAAATATTGGTTGTTGCTAATAGCAATTTATTTTTATAACTAGGTATGTCCTCTCCAAACACTTTATCCCTCTTAAGGGACATAAGTCAATTTAGAGTATGTATAATGGATTTAGTTTTGAAAACCAACACAAATTGAATCCTAGAAAGCTCTCATGTAAGAGACATCAATATTCTTTGCAGTTGACTAATATTAAAACAAAATACCCTACAACTAACGTCTGAACTGATCATTATGGAGAAATGATCAAAGACTCAAAATAGTTCCTCTTGGAGAGGAAAGTGTTCTCTTCCACATCATATTAATACAGACAACATGAATGGAGCCTATTATTTTAACACAGAAAATGTTCTGCAATTTAGAGAGGGACTCAATGGATTGTTCTCTCTAAAGAATTTTCCTTTAACGCGTAGATTAAGCTATATCTACAAATACAAATACAAAAGTAAATGTAATATCCTGAATTTTGACCTAATACTTATTGGAATAATACCCATTGATTATGATGTTACTTTGATTTTTAGTTGGTATAATGGGTCTATGACCCCACTGCATATGAACATGATGATTGTTTGATATATTGGGCGTAAGCAAATTGCATATGTTATATATATATATGATTTCATGTGTTGGGCGTGGACCGTGAAGCACATAATTGATGAGATGTTTTGTGTTGAGCAAGGAGCTCTGGAGCACATGGGTATTTGATGTTTTGTGTTGAGCGAGAAGCTCTGGAGCACATGAGTATTTATATTTGTGTTGAGAGAGAAGCTCTGGAACACATGGGTTATGAGACATTTGTGTTGAGCATGAAGCTTTGAAGCACATGTGAAGATAAATTGGAAGTGTTGGACATAAGCCCTGGAGCCTTCCAAGTTGATGTTGAGCCTAAGCTCTAGAACATCGGATCCTTGGCCATTGTATCCCTAGGTGTATCCTACAAGTACATCCTAGCATTAGTGTTGAGCGAGGAGCTCTGGAATTGCACTAAGTTTGTAACTCCCTGTTTTTAGCATTGAGTATGGGCTCTGGATAAGCGTTAGGAGTTACTGAAAAGAATTAACTATGTCGAGTGAAAACGACTCAGATAAAAAATGATCTCATCTTACTTGTTCTTAAGCGATTAAATGAAATTTTGAATTTCTGTATCTCATCAAGTACTAAAGAACTACCATGTTATACGAGGGAATCCAACATGCAAGGAGGTTTAGAGTCTCCTCACCTAGTTTACCTAACCCCTACCTGAAGGCCTTATTAAAGAAAGTGTCATATGTTTAGGGATCATGCTATATGATACCTAAGGAAAAAATGTTAACAAATGATATATATATATATATATATATATATATATATATATATATATATATATACATGATATGTATAAAGAGTAAGCATAGTAATAATACTAATAGCTATAAGAAATAAAGAAATGATCCATATGTTATTATTATTACTAATGATAATTAAATATTAAAATACCTACAAGAGTCTAAATAGGAACTAGTCAAAAGTTCCTAAGTTAAATATTAAAAGTACCTAAATTTAATAAAAAGGGTTAAATCAAGAAATCAAATGATTCTTAATTTAACTACCCCTTTGACTGAAAATTATGCCTATAAAAACCCAAGCCAAAGAGAGGCTTGTGGATCTTTTTGGTTATTCCATATTCCACCTAATTATTCTCAAGAGAGTTCTTGGAGAACATTTTCCTAAGAGGAAAAAAGAGAATTGATTTAGAACTTGATATCCCAGATAGGGAAGCCTTACCTTAGGAGCTCTAAGCTACTTGCATGTTGGAACCATCTCAGGGGGATCTGGATTGAAACCAGGAATGGTTCTGGGTCATGGTTGGGTGGAACGTGGCAATTCCCAAGTTATTCGGTTATCTACACAGAGGTCAGATATGTCTATGAATTTGTTAATGTTGGGTATTTGAGTGTGCAGGTTTTCAGCCATTGAAACAACTTCATTTTGCAAGTATGAGGTTCTTGATTTCCCCCTTGTAAAATACACAAGTTTTACTATTTGGAGTAGATTGAATTCTTAATGATTATTTAGAAGCTATCTACTATGATCTAGGTTATCTTTTCTGCATTTCTACTTTCTTCAATTGTAGGTTAAAATCATTGTTTATTAACAGATATATTTCTTTTATCAAAGGTTAGGTTATTTCTTCGTCTCTTTTACCAGGCTATTCTAATATATTTTATTCATGATGATACGAGCACCATTAGTGCTATCTATAGGATGGTTTTGTTTTCTAGTTCATTTCTGCAATTTATTTTATGTCTATTAATTAAGGGTTTTGTTTTCTAGTTCATTTCTGCAATTTATTTTATGTCTATTAATTAAGGGTTTTGTTTTCTAGTCATTTCTGCAATTTATTTCCTGTCTATAAATTCAAGTCCCAAACACTTAGAACTAATTAAAAACGGATCCTATATATTATCTATGCTGGCAGATTTCATATTTCCAGTAGGCTTATATTAAATATAAATAAACCAAACTATTATCTATAGTATTAGCCTAATCTTTATGTAGAAGATTATAACATAAATATAAATGGCTAACACTTTAAATAAGGTATTATAAAACAGAACTATAAACAAATCATTTCCATTTTTATAAACAACAAACTTCGAATGCCAAGATAAGCTATCCAGACCTCTAAGTTCTGTCGGCACAAGTGCCTCGTGTTCCATAACCACATTATATACTTTATGACTTAACACAAGATACATTATCAAAATCGTATCTCTCAAGAGATTTCAACATAATAAATCAACCCTAGCCTAATGCAAAAATACCTTAACATATCGCATCAATCAAGAAGTTACAGGATTGAATCTTGTTGGCATTCATGACAAACCAAAATCACACACACACACACCATTTACAACCAATGTAACCCAGGATCAAATCCTGCGAAGCTCACTGCTTAAAAACCCAGAATACATTAAAAACATGACAGGCATCAAATCCTGCAGGATTCGCTAGCAGTGTTTTCAATGTTGTAACAATTTATAATTATTCCAAGTGATCTACGCTATAACATTTGAATACAAGAAGATTTATCCACAGATCGAAATCGATGCCCTGTCAACGTTTCTATACACTAAATGCCAACAAAATATACACGCTGTAATCATTTCAATGTTTCTTGACACAGTAATAAAAACCCCAATTTATACATTGTATTCATTCCATGGCTCACGACCAAGATACAAAGCAATAATCCATTAACATAAACCATAAAACCCATTGTCTATGCTAGAATAGCAATAACATCCATTTCGCAAGGATAACCCACAGTTCACGATTCTAAAAGCCAAATTAACTCTATTAACTAACCAAAACAAGAATTTAATTACAAACATCAAATTTACATAGAGTCCAAACCTTTCTAAGTAAGAATCGCTAAGTTAGGACTATGGTATGTTTGTCATCTAAAGATGTGAAGTAGTTGAGCATAGGAAGTATGTATTTGTTTAACTGAAATAGCCAATTTTCTGTCACCTAGTGCACCTACACAAAACAAAGAAATAGATGCATTAGTTCAATATGAACTAAGTAAACCTTGTAATGTCAAGTAAAAACTAGTTACCTCTCCAAGTGATCCTACAAGGGATACAAGTCCCGCCACTCCACCCCTTGTCAATACAATTTAAGTCAAGATTTCCCATAAACCAGTAAACAAAACTTATAACCAGCAAGTAAGCTGTGAATCGAACACACATACACGTAAATGCATGATAAGAAGTATTCAATGAACAACATAATCATCTAAACCAGATCAATTCACTTAAATACATTACAGATTCATATTAATAACCACATCGGGAAAAACATCTAGAAGAGGGTAAGAACAACTTATTACAATTCAGTTCTGTGAACAAAGTTTGACACATTCTGCATAAGATAATTTAATGTCTAGTTCAGGTAGTAATTAACTAGACTAATAAAAAAAATATCTTCAAATTTTTGGGACATTACAGTAAAGTAAAGCTTCCCTCAAGCATTCAACAAAAATGGATTGTATTCTTACCATTGAAGAGAACCGTCTTCCACCAGTAGATCCAGTTGGCTCTTTTCGCCCCTCAGGAATGGGTGTAACTATCTCATAACCGAATATCGACTCCCCCTTTACGCCGCCCTCTAAGAACCTCAAACAAAAAAAACTAAGCCCCCAACCCTAACCATTTCCTTCGAGATAAATGTATGGATTTTCTTAGGTGGGGTCGAACTATCTCTAAAGAAAAACCCTAATGGTTTCCTCCTCTTTATGTGTTTGCCTTTACAAAAAAATATAGATATAAATAAATGTTCAAGCAATTAAACTTTTATCTTTCCTTAATATTAAAAATATACTTAATCCCACCTATACTAATATTGTAATCCTTATATTAAGTCAAGATTGAAAGATTATTATATTTCTTTCTCAAAACACTTATTAATACTAATATTGTAATCCTTATATTAAGTCAAGATTGAAATATTATTATATTTCTTTCTCAAAACACTTATTGATATAAATCATTCACATTGATATTTTATAGTATTAATTTACTTTTACTTTTTATCAAGGTAAAATTAGGAAGGACCTTAGTTTTTGTTTAAATAGGGTCTTTAACAAATTAACTCTTATTTAAGTGTTTGTAAAACTAAGATGACATTCGTCATCTAAAACATAGATCCTAGAATCAAGCCCTCGGTCTCCTAAGTCTAGGAAAGCAACTCACAACTTAGAAAAATAAATAGCATCCATTAGTCTCCTAAGTCTACCAAAGCAACTCACAACTTCTGAAAATAAATAACATTACTTACAATGTTTTGAGGGGGATGTTACACTCATAATTATAATGAAAGTAATAGATTCATGGCTTAAGAAAGAATGAGAATGGTTAATAATCACAAAAAACCATATATTATATGTTTATATTTTAAAAAAATTATACTTATATTGTTATTATTATATGATCTTATCATTTTTTTTGTTCGTTATGGCATCTAGCCTAGGCCACACTAATCCTTAACATAGATAAATAAATTATTAAAAATATAACTCACTTACCAACTTACTCGTATTTAACCTTTTTTATTTAAAAATTCAAATTAAAAAATTACTAAACGTTTTGATTAAAATTTGATATTTTATAAATAAATAAATAAACATAATACATTTTCCATATTATTTGTAAAATTAATTGCCTTCATTTTTTATATTTATATATATTATTTTTTATTAATATATTATTTTAATAACATGTTACTTACTAAATAGTAAAACCATGAATATTACAAATTAATATATTATTTTAATAACATGTTACTTGCTCAATGCACTGAAACCATGAATATTACATTAATAGACGTTGACATATAGTGAAATAAAGTTGGCATTCATAGATATTCCTTGAAATGACCCAATGAATATCATTTAGTTTATTGAAGTGGTGTTCACAGATAGGGAAATTATATTTCTTTAAAAGATAATATGTGCACTAGATAAATGTGTGGATACAAATGGATACAATTATATTATAATGTTCTATTTCTCTTAGCAAGTGGAGCTTATTCAACATTTTCGAGAGGGGATGTTCGACGTAGTGTTTCTTTACTTCACATGCATGAATACGCTATGGTCGAATAGAAATAAGCACACTTCACATGATTGAAGATGACATTATGGAGTAAAAATAAGAGTGTTGTTTTTATGAACATTATCGTTTTTAAAAGAAACAAAAGGAATTATGTCAAGGATAAGGTCTTCAATTAGTAAGGTGAGATAGATTTTATTTTATTTATTTAGTTTTAATTTTATTAAGACATGTTTTGGTTTAGATGTTTGATTGATGGTTTGCTTAACCTACCATTTTGTTTATATGATTAATCAAAACAAATGATGAAAAGACATAATGCACATTTCACTGATACAAGGTAAAGGTGTTTAAGAAGTTTTCTAAAGACAAAATTAGTATTTGCCTCAAATTCTAGTTTAGACTATTTTTATCTTTTTAGAAATGTTTAAAAAAAAATTAAGACAAGAAACATTCTATCTAAACTATTTATATCTATTTTATAATAAGTTTTTTTTTTTCTTATTTTTTTCTTACTTGGAAACAAATTTGATAAAGGAATGAAATCGAATTGGGTTTTGCATGAAGATTTTTCCAAGCCATTGCATAGATCCATGAATTGAAATCGAAGTCCTAGCCATCTTGCAAATCATATCAATGAAACAATAAAAGTCAAATTGATAGTTGAGATGTAAGGAGAAGCTGGACAACTTATCTCATTGGTGTTTTGTATGTGGAATACCCAACGCTTAAAGAGAAGGAGGAGAAAGTGGAGTTTATGAAGCATGTGATCCAAGCAACGGTAATGGTAATTGTCTTCTGAATTTCATTAATGTATGTGATATATCATTGTGAATGAGATCCACTTCTCAAATCATCCATCTGTACCTACAGTTGTTTGAAGTCCTGTACAGGATTTTGGGTCGGTATTGGAAGGAGGGGTCGGTATTGGAAGGAGGTGGGATTAGGGTTCAATTGTACATTTCTTCTGTTTGATCTGGAATACATCAGCCGCAGAAAATGGCAGCTTACTTTCCTGTGTCGATGAGTCTGGCGTTTTTTATGACCACCATCAATATACAGTATATTAATGGTCCAATTGAATGGAAAACTGAGAAGAAATTTGAAGCCAATAAGGATTTAGTGACTAATCTGCCCGGTCATCCTAAAGTGGACTTCAACGAGTATGTTGGTTGCGTGACTATAAATGAAGAACATGGAAGGGCTCTTTTCTACTAGTTCTACGAGGATTCTTGGAACAAGGAGGAAAAACCAAGTTGGTATTATGGCTCAATGGAGGTATTCTACTTAGTGAATCACATGTTATATTGACGAATGTATATATATTGATTTTTTAATCTAATTAATACTACAATTTGATGAAGCACAACAAAAAAGCTCAGACCATTTTTTGTAAATCCAAGTTTATTTGAATCATTCAGATACATGGACATGGAGGTCTCTGTGTGTTCAATCCATGATTTCCAGCATAAATGAGACCTATTTTTATAACCGCGTGTAGAGTGATAACCAGGAGATACCCTTTTTCGTTGGTGAACTAAAATTCATGTTGAGTACGATCTCTGTGGATACCATAATACTATGATTTTTTTTGAAAATATTTAGTGAAGCTACTATTAAATGTTGGTGAGTCTATGGCTTAAAACAAACTTCCTTAACAAATATTCATTAAAATATGTTCTCCCTCCAACTTTTACAAGCTAATATTAGGATACAAATGTGTGGTGTTAGCGGATTGATTATTTCAGAGTTAGTCATTATATGTGCAGAGTCTAGATAAATGTGTTTAAGCTCTATCCAATCAAAGATCCCATCCATGAAAAAGGCAACGGTGTCGCTTCCTGATATGTGAAACCGTGAGTAAATACTTGGTATTTAGGGATGAACTTAATCTTCATTCACTGTACGTAATGTAAAATGACCAAAATCTACTAGAAGTTGAATGGAACTTCCAGAACACTATGCTCTCTAAAACAACAATCTCAGTATTGGAGCATTCAAATCAATATCAAGAGAAAGATGAAATTGTTCATGTGTTCATCAATTCACTTTCTCCAACTTCATCTGCAAAGCTGCTGCAATTTCCAATACTACCTCGAGACTGACAGAACTACTCCTCCTTGGGAATTGTAGACAACGTTCAAATATTGTCATCCAAACCTTGACATGAAAAGGAGACATGGTTGCAGAGAGTTTCCAATCTAAGTTTTCTCCTATAGGAGAATGTACAAATGTAGCACCGAGTGCGTATTCCTTCTCTTCATTGTCGACGCTCTGTATAAGGGATCGTTAAGGATCAGAGACACGATATAACTTCAATTTTATATGACAATGAGTGCTTATTTCCAAATTTTGATTGTTTACTATTTGAGTTGCACTTTTCCCAATAGTAGCACCCAATGAGTATTGTAGTGTAATGTCTCCAAAATTCGAAAATAAAAATAAAAAATTGTAGGCTAGTTAAATGCTACCTATCATGGACATTACTTTATCGTTTGTGGAATATGTCTGTCATTGTTTACTAGATCTAAGTGTCGTAAGTTGTCTTTCCTTCTTTATGTATTTTCCTACGTATTGTTGATATGGTTATGTGCTATGGTTATGTTACTTGGATTTGTTATATGATTACTCTGTTGGTATTTTATATTAACATACATTTGTATATATTGGTTTAGTTATGCCTTGCTTCCTATATATATGTTTGGTACTTCGTTTATAGCTTTATTTCTTAAAAGTTTTGACTTTCCTTTAACTATCAAGGGGTGGAATGGCGGGGTTTGTATCCCTTGAGGGACCACTCGTAAAGGTCAAAAAGGTTCCTCCTGCTTTTACAGGGTTTATTTAGTTCATTGCGAACTAATGCAAAATTCCACTTTTGTGCAAGTTACTTCGTTGATGGAACCGACAGTGAAATGTAAAATCCTACAACATGACACCTATGATACACTATCATATTTATAGTGAGGATAACAAGACTAAAGTCCTGACCTAGCTGTACCTACTTTCTATGTTTACGCAGAGTTAACAGTGTGGGTTTTAAATCATTATGGTTGTCATTATTGTTATGATTAAGGTTATACAACCTTATCCATTTGATAATCAGTTTATAACATATAATTTTTAAGGTGTAAAGCCTAGGGTTTAAGGCTTAATTTATATGTCATGGAAAACTTTGTAATAAGTCCTTGGAAGAACTATGGGTTATGTAAAAACATTTTATGGCATATTTCATATGCCATAAAACTATGGCTTAACGATGCAAAGGAGGGTTTTGATAGGGTTTTAGTGCTAATGTGAATTCATTATGGGCTTGACTATGGAGATGTGGGTATGTATTTTGTTAATAGTGGAAACCAGGGTGGCGCATTTATGGCTCCTTGGAAATCTTGGGAAACGAGCCTCATACGCTGGTTTGGTTGTTTGGGTGATTCATTTGGCTCCGCTCCTAGTTGTCTGTGTTTTTGGCTCTCGGGTGTTTATGCTGCGTGGAGTAACAGGCTGCCCCTACGTTGACAGGTATGCTCTCAACATGGTTTTGCAACATTTTGTTTGTTTGCTTCACTTGAGGTTCATCATACTCCCAATATCTCTGCGTGTTTGGTTTGCAGGTGATAGGGGTGGCTCGGACTCGTGGATTAACAGTGGCTCTCTGGATTGTCTGCACAACCCTTTAACAAGTAAGCCCTGCGAAAACCATAGGCCTTTACCTCTGCGTGTATGTGTGACAAAGTGTTGCACTCTGGTTTGGGAGAGTTTATCTCTGTGTAAATTTGGTTGATAGACTTTGATAGTTGTTTTGGGGTCTTTGTATGGTTTTGGGCATCTGAGAGATGTGATTGTATTTAACTTGTTCCTTGAATTTCCAAGTGTAAATACATTAGGTGATTCATGTCTATCCAAACAAAGACTTGATTCTGTAAATAGTTTTTGGTTTGTATTTCATTCGTATGGTTTGATGTTTTAATGGAATAGTGCTGAGTTTGGATTTATATGATGCAAAAACTATGGCATGACAGTGACATTGCTTGCAATGGCACTATGTGAATCGTGATTGTGTGCATTTTACTTCGTAAGCGTTATAATTGTTGGATGTATCGTTTGTTATCACGACTGAGATTTACAGTTGGGAGCTTGGAAGTTGTGACTCAACCCTTATGCGAATACGCAGCCGATGAATATAGTGTTTGAATTCTTTCTCTGTGTATTTGGTTCTGCTAGCGTATCTCATATTTGCTTTTAATTGTGGGTTTATGTTGAGACTATGGTGGAAAACCTGTAATGCAAACCCTTACTGTGTAAATTTGCCGCGTTTATAATGTCTTGTATTTATCACTAATACCTACAGGATTCGATTCTTAGGCATGTAATTGATTTGGTTTTTGTTTTTAATAATGCAAGCCTACAGGATTCGATCCTGGGCTATCCTAATGCTTGACTAGTGTTAACACAACGTTATGTGTTTTTTGGCAATGATGTCGACATGATTCGATCCTGGGTTTTTAAATGGATTATGATGGTTAATAAATTGGTTTATATTATGCATATATTTGATTCTTGGTTTTTCATTAGAATAGTTGAGATAATGGTAATGATATGTATGTCTACGACCAAACCTTAACAGGTTTTGATGGCTGGCTTTTGTGTAGAGGTTTTTATAATGGAAAAATGTATGAGATTTGTTCAGACTTAGCATCGCTATGTTTTATTATAGGATTAGTATTTTAACTATGTTTAATTCTGTGAACCGAGTTTATGATATAGTTGTTTATAATGGATTTGCCGAAATGAAATAGTAATAAGCGTGCTGGCAATATGAAATCTGTCAGCAGTGGAAATGAAGAGTTGGATTTTAATATAAATAGTTTTGTTTATGTGTATTTAATTAGTTCTTTTTGGTTGATAGTTTATTAGTTATTTTTAATATGATAGAATTCTAGTTTGAAGTTATTCCACTTAGATATTTGACCTCTGGTCTATGGGTTTTCATTAGAGAGAATTTAAGGTCAAAAATGGGCCTCAAAAGGACCAAAATGTACTATAAAAATCAACCAATTACATTCTAGTAGATGACATCATCCCCCATGGTTGAGGTGGCATTGCATGAGTTAAGAATGCTTATTTGTCACATTTTCTATGGTGGTTGAAAACCCATAGTTAACCAAGGTAGTGGTACAAGTACTTTTAAGTCATAAAATGAAGTACTCACAATAAAAGTCATTTCACACTTTCTCATAAAATAATATTATTGTTATTTTCAAGTAAAGTACTCACAATTCACTTTTTCATAAAATAATATTATTGTCATTTTCATGTAAAGTACTCATAATTCATAAAAATATATTTTCACATTTTTTTTCTTTTCACATTTTTTTATAAAATAATATATTGTCATTTTCATGTTTTTTAATTTTAAATTATATATTCACTCAATTGTATTT
>LPNX010404741.1:29790-99273 GCA_001517045.1 Pseudotsuga menziesii
ATTAAATTTTGTTTAATTATATTTACAAGTTCAAGACAAATAAATACTAAAAGACAATAATTTTTTGAGAATTTACAATGAATCTTAGTCACATCATTGTAGAGTTATTTTATTAATTTTATTTATAGTCAATTTAGAAAAGTAACTCAACCATGGTTATTTATATTGTGCATAAAAAGTAGTGTAGGAGGTGAGTTGTCATATATACCTACCCCATAAAACGCTTAACTCATAATATTTTAATATATCTTATATTTTTGTAGTACATCTCTTAGGAGGACCATTTTTTACCTCAAATTCTCTCTAATGATAAATTTGTTTATCTGTATGTAAACTTTGTTTTACATTTACATTTAAGTTTAAACAATGACCAAGAATCTAGTTATCTTAAATAATCTAGGCTCTGTTAGAAAATTACACCATTAGAGAAGACTGAATTTAAAATATGAATGATGGAAAAGTAATGCAGAAATAATAGAGACCATATTTTTTCTATGGTTTTGAAAACTGATAAAAGTATGTGTGTGTAAGATTTGTCGTTACACCAAAACCTGCAGATGTTGGTGAACATTTGAAACCCGGCACAAGGCCCTATGACCAGGAGTGGCTGTTAGTCCACTTGTTTTATATTCCCAGAGGTGTGGCGGTTATACCATGTGGAGGTACCCGATACTCCAACACCCCGACTCCGACGTAGCTTGGGGAAATTGAACCTGAGACCTCAGCTCTGATACCATGTAAGGTTTGTCGTTACACCAAAACATGCAGATGTTGGTGAACATTTGAAACCCAGCACAAGGCCCTATGACTAGGAGTGGCGGTTAGTCCACTTGTTTTATATTCCCAGAGGTGCGGCGGTTATACCATATGGCGGTACCCGATACTCCAACACCTCGCCTTCAGCGTAGCTCGGGGGAATTGAACCTGAGACCTCAGCTCTGATACCATGTCAGGTTTGTCGTTACACAAAAACCTGCAGATGTTGGTGAACATTTGAAACCCAGCACAAGGCCCTATGAGAAGGAGTGACGGTTAGTCCACTTGTTTTATATTCCCACAAGTGCGGCTGTTATACCATGTGGAGGTACCCGATACTCCAACAGTGTGACAGTCTAAAATCAATAGTAAGAAATAAAATATATATTTTCTTAACTAGGAAATAATGGTTAAGCCAACAAAACACTCATGTTGCATAATCTTTATTTCTAGGGTTTGTATGAACATGTAAACTAAATAGACCTAGTTGCTCTTTAAGGTTATATAAACAAAGTAGCCTAGCTACAGCAGGCATATAGTATACATATTTTTATCCCAGATTTTAATCCCTTCATTTAATAAGAAAATTGTATAAACTGTAAAGAAGATAAAGAAACCTCATACTTGCAATTTGAATCTATTTTAAAGGCTGGAAATCCTGCACACTCAAACACACAGCATTAACAAGGACATAGACAGTTCTAACCTTTGTTCAGTTAACCGAATAACTTGGGAACTACCACGTTCCACCCAACCATGACCCGGAACAGTTCCTGGTTTCAATCCCCGAGTTGGTTCCAACATGCAAGTAGCTTAGAGCTCCTAAAGTAGGGCTTCCCTATCTAGAATAACAGGTTTTATACCAAATGGCTTTTCCTCTTGGGAAAAATGCTCTCCACGAACTCTCTTCAGAAAATAATCAGGTAGAATAGATGGAAAATCAAAATATTCCCAAGCCTCTCTTTGGAATGGGTCTTTATACACAAACTTTAAGATTTAAGTGGCACTTAAATCAAGAATCATTTACTTTATTGAAATAACCATTTTTACCTAATTTAGGTGAATTTAATATTTATTTAATTTAACTTAGGAACCGTTTGACTAGTTCCTACCTTCTCTTTTAAATATTTAATATTTAATTAATATTAGTAATAAATAATAATGCATAAATACTTTCATTATTATTCATAGTTACTAGTATTAATACATATGCTTACTCTTTTATTCACATTATATATAAACTATATATACTTATACCATTGTTAACATTTTTACTTTAGCTATTATATAGCATGATCCTCAATCACATGATACTTTCTTTTTTAGCTTATAGGCACTTCTTATTAAGGCCTTGAGGTAGGGGTTATGTCAATTAGGCTAAGCAACTCTAAACATCTTTGCATGTTGGATTACATAGTATAACATGGTAGTTCTTCAGTACTTAAATTTGAAATACAGAAATTTGAAATTTCATTTAATCGCTTAAAAATAAGTAAGATGAAATCAATGTTTTATTAGAGTCGTTTTCACTCAACATATTAATTTTTCAGTAACCCTGGCATTTATTCAGAGCCCACCCTCAACACTAAGAAACAAGGAGTTACAACTTATTGCAATTCCAGAGCTCCCCGCTCAACACTAATGCTAGGATGTATTTGTATGATACACCTAGGGATACAATGGCCAAGGATCCGATGTTCCAGAGCTTATGCTCAACATCAACTTGGAATGCTCCAGGGCTTATGCCCAACACTTCCAATTCTTATCTTTTCATGTTCTTCAAAGCTTCATGTTCAACCCAAAGGTTTCATAACTCATGTGCTCCATATCCTCTCCCTCAACACAAACATCAAATACCCATGTGATCCAGAGCTTCTCGTTCAACACAAACATTAAATACTCATGTTCCTTAGAGCCCGCACTCAACACAAATATCTCATCAATTATGTGCTTCACAGTCCACGCCAAACACATGAAATCATATACACAAAACATATGTGTTTGGCTTACACCCAATATATCAAACAAATCATCATTCTGATGTGCAGTGCGGTCTTATGCCCAATATACAAAATAAAACATCTAAACAACATCACTTGCAATGGGACTTATGCCCATAAATGTCAAATCAAAAATTCGGAATATTACATCTGGAGTCTCCTTATCATCAAGCACAATGAAGTTATCTGCAGATTTGTAGCTTAAAAGTTCATTAAGCTTATTCCACTCCTCTTTTGTCAGTTGTCATGTACGTGCCATATCAGTGACCCCTTCTGGATCTTCAAAAGCATTAGATGGGTTTGAGTCTGATATCGTTGACCGCCATCCAAAATACCACCGACTAGATTTCCTCGCACATGCCCTCTCTAAGCCCATTTCCTTTGATCTTGCACTCTCAACTCTGGCATGAGAAAGTAGCCCCCATAGAAGGATAACCTTTGCATATAGCTCTTCATCAATTTCTCTGATATCATTGTTCTCCAGGCCGGGTATTTGTTGAAAATATACACTGCATAAAGATGAACATACTTCCTACGAAGGTGACACAGACGAGAAACATTTTCCCATGACAGACGGTGCCACCTTTTTTTTTTTAATTGTCGATGTAGGCTTGCCTTACAGGAATAACGCCACCAAACTCGAGGGTCTTTAGACACTGAGACCAATGGTCGGAAGTGTGAGACCTCAATGTGGGTTCGATATCTTGAGACTCCTTCCAATAGTTTCATTCTATAACAATATTGAGCCTCTGAGAGACTGTCACTGACACATCGTTTAAAGTGAGGGACAATTTCTGAGAAGGAACACTAGAGTCCTGGTTATCTTGCTTTACAAAGAGATAATACTTGAGAGTTCCATTAATAGGACGTAGCAAATACTGGCACCCTAGGGCCCATTTTGATACTGAATGTCTCTCATTTTCTAATTCGAATGCCGGCTTCAAAAATGTTTCTCTATTCATCAGCGGTCGATTCTTCCAATCCCTTATCGAACTTCCATGGGACACTATCAGAATTATGGTAAACTACAAAACGCTCAAGCTGCAATGACTTGCATAACCTATCTAATGATAGACTAATGTCAAATGTTTCCACACCATGCTCGTCTGTTGTCACAGCAGCAGGCTTTGCCAAAGTAATCCCAGGACAAAATGGATGTTGTGTGTTGTTCACAGTATCCTCATAGCGTATATGTACATTACTGATAGAAATTTGTAAATTTCCAACAGCTGTTGCAAATAGAGAACCTATCCATGAATTTATTTTTGATGAATTTTCCATTTTTGTTTTCCTCTTATATTTTGCTTCCAGCATTGCCATCTCTTCTTCCTCAATTTTTCGTCGGTTTGCTTCAAAAATCCTTTCCTTTGCTTCCTCCGTGAATGATAATTCATCTTGTGCCAGTTCTGTAAGTACAAACACGCGGTCAATGAGAACAATAACTCATCTTGTGTGCCAGTTCTGTAAGTACAAACACGCGGTCAATGAGAACAATAACTGGTTCTTTTCCAAGGCTCTTCCAAGGAAACTCAAGTGTCACAGAACCCAGGAAGCCAACTTTCACTATAATGGGCAACTTCAAAGCATTCAATTCCTCAGCCTTTAGTTGCAAATCTCTTAATACCATATCACCTTTCCAGAAACTGATATTTAAAGCCTCACTTGGAAGACCGTGCACATACTCTCCCAGATATCTACGAGGAAATGCAAAGCTTGAGCTTCAAGCATAGTGCCAGGGTCGTCTTATGCTCAATACTTCTCAACGGATACCACAAAATGCTTCATCCACAAACCAGTTGCAGCCGATAGGGCGCTTAAAATGTCCCAGGTTTTCTCTCCGCTTGAATAAATGTTCCTTTGTAGACTCTGGAAATACAACAATCTAACTCGGAAGTACTTCCTACAGCAAAGAATTAATAAAAAAAATTATGTTATTTCTTTATGTTAAACATCAGCGTTCATTATTGCTCGCAACAGTATTCATGCCAACTCCATATCCATAAGATATGATTCCAGCAAATGCAGAGGCAACAAAGGTAAGGGTGGGCATAGAGACAGGAGAGGCAGATCCCATTGTAGTTCGAAATCCAATAGTTCAGGAGCCACAAGCCATTCCAATCCCATTTCTAGGTCCAAATCCATATCTATTTGTATACCATCAGGTCTTAGATGGAGATCCAAATGCAGATCAAGTAGTTTACCTCGGAGCTAAAGAAAAGGTAGCAGTTTTCTATTCTACATTAATGTTTCTTGCAGGGCACTTGGGGTCCTAGTTAAAATATGTCAATTAAATTCTCTTCTAGGGTAGTGAGTTAGTCTCTTGGTTGAAAACAATCATACAATCATAATGCTTCACTCTTTTAAGTGTCTTATCTCTTGAACTCTTACACCTACATTTTTTACAACTTTATTGTGGTGTTCCTTGAGGCTACCCTTTCTTACCCTATCTTAAGCATATGAATTCCCTTTGTTTCGCTTCATATTCTTCCCCTTGGGAAATCCCCTCTCTCCCCTCTCTCTTGGAATTTTGGATCCTTTGTGTTTATATGTCATTAAGAGTTTGTGATTCTCTACCATTACTTTTCAATGCTCTTCGACTTTTTTGGGGGCTTCATATTCTTCCCATTGGGAAATCCCCTCTCTCCCCTCTCTCTTGGAATTTTGGATCCTTTGTGTTTATATGTCATTAAGAGTTTGTGATTCTCTACCATCACCTTTCAATGCTCTTGGACTTTCTTGGGTTTTCCTCCATTGGTAATACACTTGTTGAAGCTCTCACGATTGTTGTCTCATGTCCATTTTTCTCCCTTTTGTCTCTCCCATTAATTCAAATGAAAAGGTTGTGCTTCCTATTAGGTGCATCCCTTTGTTATGTTGTTCAATTAATCCTCTATCTCGTTTCCACCTCAATGGAGGCTTCACCATAGTGTGTAAGCACACAAATCACCTCCCTAGCTAGGGAACACAAGCTTATACCATTGCGATTCACATTTCTTTATCTTAAATCTAGGTTTTGTTTGGTTTTAGATATTCAAGTACATTGAATTTGGAAGCCCAAGTTTTCATGTCCAATTTTAATAAGTATGTGAATATCTTTCTTCCAAGTTATTACTTCTTAGTAATTCCACCTTGTTTTTTTTAAGTAGTCTGTTTTATTTTGTTTCTTTTACTTAAAATATATTAAGTTAAGGATCTAACATGCATGGGAAAGGATCATATCTTCTCTTTCATTCTAAAAATCATCTTCAATGTTGTTCATAATTCTTCCTATATATTGTAAAGACCCCTACTTCACCTTTCATTGTAATATATCATCACATAAGAAAAAGAACAAAAACCCTACTAAGAGCATTAGCCTAGCTAACTCTACTAACTATTGTCATCATCATTTTTGCATTTCACTTATGTATGTTCTTATAATCATGTGTTTTCAAAATGTGTTAAGGGTTTGATTTAAAATAAAGATCCAAGCGATCTCCTCCCTTGGTGTCACTCCATCATATTATTAAACTTTGTCCTGTGCAAACAATTTTTTTAAATGATGGAGTTTGATTTTTGTTTCCCCTGTGATCATCATGGAGGTAAAATCGAATCTATGTACTTCATGTCCAGTCTCATTTGTTTCTTCTCAAGTCTTGTAAATTAAATTTGATGAATATTCTCCCTATGGAAAATTGGGTTAACTTTCTAAATTTGTGGTGAAACGATTTCCATAACCTTGAGCTATGTTATCTAAGTAATGGATTTGAATTGTTCAATGTGATATAATTAAAGTACTATTGTTCAATGTTTCATGTAGATATGACATAAATTATTTCTCACGTGTTTTTTTCCTTGAGTTCATTCTTTGTTTTAGGTGATTGTTGATAATTGAATCGATTCTATACATTATTTTCGTGCAGATCATAAATTGAGAGTGATCTTCATATTCTGATCTAAACCTATGTTCCATATGTTATAGTTTAAGTAATTTACCTCTTGTGATGTCATACTCATGTCCATTAAATCAATATTCTCCTTGATGGTAAGAGGAATCAATTTGCAAATCGTAAATTTGAACATTTATGTGTTGAACCCTTTTATGGTTATTGTGTTCTATTGTTTGGATATGTTTGTGTATGGTTATCACAATCGTAACATCAAATCCACTTTGTATTGTTGTGTGATTTCCATTTTCATTCTAGATGTGATTACAATGTATGTTGATATGAGAAATTAAGCATTCCAGTGAATGATCATTGGGTGTCCATTTACTGACAAATCGGATTATTGGCATCTTGTGTTAGTATCTCTCATCATAGTGTTGCCTTAAAGTATCCATTGTCCTATTGTTTCAAGTATTCATGTGATGTTGTTGTAGCACATTGTTTATGCTAGTTTGATTCTATTATGTCAAGTCTTTTACATAATTGTCAAGTCATCTTGTTAATATGATTGACCACTTTCAGTGGCATTGACCAAGTTTGCTTCATTTCCATTCTCTTCGTTTCCTTTTGAATTACAATGATGTCAATCAAACTTGTTGACGTGAGCAATATGAATCAACTTTTACCAGTCTTCAACATTGTAGCAGCTATTAGTGAAATGTACCATTTTTTGTTCAAATTGTTATATCACATTCAAATTCAAATTTGGCTACAAACTATAATATAAAGTAGAATTTAAACTATGGATTATTATCTCATTACTAAAAAGCTTCAACTCTGAACTCAAAGTGGGTAACTACGCTACGAACTATTAGAATGTATAGTAAGGATTATTCCTTACTAAAAAGCTTTGTAAACCGTTAAAGGAAAATATATAACGGATTTCTTTTAAAAAGATATGGTTATTAAGACTTAGTTCAATAAGTTGGACATATATAAGCATGTTATCAAAGTGGAATCGACAAGTTCCAATTATAATATTCAAGATACAAATATGATTTTATGAAAATAAGTTGTTTGAATACAAATATGATTTTTTTTTATGAAAAATAAGTTGTTAAAACATGTATTATTAATATAGGAAAATGAACATATTAGAAATATAAAAATATGTTTTTATTTGGTTTTTTATTTTAAAATTTTTAAAATACATATAACATGGTGTATGTTGATATTGTATATTCCTCTCCATTATTACTATGAAGAGTGGTAATACTAGATTGTTCTTCATATTCTATCCATATATGAAAATTTGTAAATGATTAAATGTTTGAGATTTATGTTTCATATTTTATCCATATATGAAAATTTGTAAATGATTCAATTGCTTGAGATTTATGTTTCCATAAATGAATGTAATACTTTCTAGTGTAGTCATTAATAAATGTCATGATATATTTATTACCAAAACAACATGGAACATGCATGTGGACACACAAATTAGACTGTGTCAAATCTAGCTTTCTACATGTTCTTGAAGTGGAATCATGAAAATATTGTAGTTGCTATGTTTACCATGGATACTTGCATGACACTACTTCAAATTCCTTAGAATGGTAGAAAACTATAAACACCAATTTTCTTCAACTTTTAAAGGTCCTATCATAATTGACGTGCCCAAATCTAACATGCCACAAGTGACTATATGACAATGTATCTTCATCATGGTGAGAGAGGTATGCAAAATTATATGCTCATGAAAATGTCCCTTCCATGTTCAATAATATCTCATCCTCTCATCTTGTCATGATGATAATGTTGTAAAAAAAACACCTTATCTAAACTTTTCCATATAACATGTGAATAGAATATCCTTGTTCTCGAATGTGGAAAAGAGACGACAAGTTTCTCTGCAACTTAAGAAGATCTTGTGCATCATGTGAAAGAAAAGATGAAGGTCTAGGTAATTTCAACATGATGGCACACCGATTCTCGAAGTCTTCAAACTAGATTTATCTACAAAGTCTACTATACCATCTACATTGTCACTCAATTATTCAATGAAGTCTCTCTAAAAATTCATCTAGAAAGTAAAATCCATCTCAAGAAACCATGCATATCTCCAAGAAGCAAATGAAGTATTGAGGAAATCTCCATTTATGCCAATATTATAATAAGTAATTGCATAATGAGCAGATTCAAGAGATGTGCATTTTTTTTCTTTTTGGTCTTTTTTTCTTTGATCTTCTCCCATGGTATTCTCAATGAATTTTCCTCATGTTGATTATTTCCACAATTAACATAGTGAAGATAAGCTCTATGTTGAACCCCCTACCTCTAAAATTATTCTTTCCAAGTGCTCTATTTTTACCTTCTTCTCTTGAAGAATCATGTGATTGCTTCTTCCTTTTTTAGCAAGGAACACAGTGTAATATACCCATTACCCCAAGTTATCTAGTGTGGGAATGGGGTTAAAAAAAGCATCTTTAACCCTAACACGAAAATATATCATTCATGTTTACACTATAGAGACATTAATCTAATCTTATAATATAATAATAATCATTAGTGTTTTCTTATTGATTACACGTATTCATTTGGATCCAAAAAAGAGTTGTAATGAAATACACAATGCCAATCTATACATGGAGTTCTCATACTCTTTTAAGTACATTCTCATTGCTCAAGTTCATATGCCACACATATACAAGTATCAATCGTTTTTAAGTCCAATAATCTCTAGTGTATAGTCGAAACATTCTCCTGCATAATAAGCATAGTGAAAACTAGATTGTTAACTACACAAAGCAACATCAACAACTATGATCTCTACTCAAGTAAGGTATGTTAGTGATTGAGAAAAATATGAATAATCTTGAACTTTAAAACTTTAATCCATAATAACAATGCATATAAATCTCATCAATAATCCAAAGACATAAATCAAACCATAGAACACAAGATATACCGTGGGAAAACCCTCTACTGATTCAGAGGATAAAAAACCCAGCAAACAATCTTAGAGTATGATTGATAAGTAGCAGAGAATGACTACAACACAATAGCATATTGCTTTCACCCAGAGCACCAAAGAGAGGAGATCGAATGGAACACCGTATCTAACTTTCCAAGTGCATAGAACTTTAATAACAAGTCAAATTAGGTTTTACAACAAAAATAGAATGGTTGCATATAGCAACAACTTGTTAACACTTAGAAAACTGATCCATATTTAATCATGCACCCCATACTGATCTGGTGTCAAGATGGCACTCCATAATTATATTCCACATGAAGATATGCGCCTTCCATTAATTAACTAACTCTAACTGAGTAGTTAACTGAGTTGAGCTGAATGTAACTCAGTTGAACTGAATGTAACTAAACATAACTGAATGTAACTGAATAGAACTGGATGTAACTGAACAAAACTAGTGCATCTCCATCAGTGTTTATTTCCAATAACCATTAGCATAAATTAAGGAGTTGAACCCTTAGTTAACTGAACTTGTTTATAATTGCAATTCAAATTCTCTCTCTATCGTTGTGCTTATATTAAATATCTCCACATGGTCCATGTGTGTTTTCATTAATTAATCATATCATACTCATAAGATCGTTTCCAAACCTATGATCATATGTATTTCCCCAGTTCATATAATCATATGCTAAAGTAAATCACTCTAGGGGTAGCTAATCCCTGAAGGAGACTTGTAGCACCTGTTGACCATGAATAGCCATACATCATAGAGTATATCTACTTTACATAGTAAAGTACACCACCTCACAACATGAGGATATTCATAGGACTACAAAATCCTACTGTCCACCTCAATCATATGAGGATATTCGTAGGAATACACAATCCTACTACATCACCACCTCAATTATATGAGGATATTTGTAGGACTACACAAGCCTACTGTCCACCTCAATCATATGAGGATATTCATAGGACTACACAAGCCTACTGTCCACCTCAATCATATGAGGATATCCGTAGGACTACACAAGCCTAATGTCCACCTCAATCATATGAGGATAATTGTAGGACTACACAAGCCTACTGTCTTGATATTACTCACAAGACTTTACAACATCACCACCTCAATCATATGAGGATATTTGTAGGACTACACAAGTCTACTGTCTTGATATTACTCACAAGACTGGAGAATGACTCCTGATGCTGTAATCTCAACACTCCCTCTCAGCGAAGGAGACATTCTCTGCCATACCAAGCTTATATCCTAAGTGTTTGAACTTCGTCACAAATAGAGGCTTGTCACAAATTTGTAATCTTGTCATCAGTACCTATGCACTGGAACTCATGACCATGACTTCAATGAAATAAAACTTCATCTCGAATGTGCTTTATCATAAAACACATATAGGGTTTTTGAGAAAGCTTGACTATTAACACCTAATGACTATAGGCTCAAGTCTTTCACCCTAGTAAGTAGCCTCCCAAGCTACACTACTCCTTAGTATGTAGTACTATCCGCAAAACACATTTTTCTTTTGTGGTACTCTCATACATACAACTTTCTTTTGTAGTACTAGCCGCAATACACTTAGCTTTTGTAGTACTAGCCTCAAATTATATCGCTTATCTTAGGCTAAAACAATAGTTGGATAGCACAATAAAATAATAGGTGCGCCATGTATCAAATACAATAAAGATCCTATTCTAATGTACATCAAAGGTACTCAAACATATGATTAGTAGTAAGCATAAAACACAACAGGTCTGCTCAAAGACCAACCAGCTATTTACACAAAGTAGCATCATCTGGATCCAATCCAGAATAAAGTTTCTCTAAACTAGAAACCATGGATTTTTAAATCCATCACATACAACATTATACAACAAGTGTGTAATAATATGCATAAAGAAAGACTTATATTTTCTTTCACTCTTTGACATTTGTTGACTTCTTGAATCTTTTGTTATCTGGAGAAGTTCTTTGTGAGCTTTCCATTCTCTGTGATGTTCTTCAAGTCATGATCACTTTCTCAGTGATCCTTCTCTTTATATTTGTAGCACCCCAACTACCTCTAATTGTTCTCTAACAATCCAGACTATAAATAATCTCTGAGACTTTTGACCATGTCTCTTCTCATGTGGATTCTCTCCACAAGTTATCACAACCCTTGGCTGCCTAAGTCATGTACGATGACTAACTAGTGGGGACTTTATCTGTTGTCTCCTATGAAGACACATCAATACTCCCTCTTCAACTAGAGGAGTTCTTATGTACTATACCAAGCTTGTCCCGAACAGAAGCTTAATAAGAATGCTGGAAATGTTGCTCATATATGGATATGTACCATGTCTCAAATATAACTGACTAGAACCCTTAAAAGCTTTATTGCTTTTCAACATGCTCTATCTAGAGCAACACATGTGATCTTCCTCGATCACTATATTAGTCATATTTCATATATCTTTAAAACTCTATCTCATTGATCAAGATATATATGAGTCCACATATACTTGTACCAAATAGGTACCACAACACATGCTTTGTACATGTCTATGTACAAATTGCAAAGCACATAATAGATCCTGGGACCTGTGACTAACCAAATACATCTCAACTGACTTGAGATCCTCCAAATATGAAATAAGAATTATAAAATTTCATATTTACCTTCATATGTGTGGCATGGATTTGTAGTCCATCATCCTGAAACTCTTCAGGCTCTTTTACTGCACATTTTTCCTTAACTGAGGAAAATATTTGTTTGGTGACTGCCACACCACTAATCATAAGAATCATAACAAGATTCTTGAATACAGTTCTTAGCTTCCTTCTGAATATGAGCATCATGCATATCTCCTTTTAGAGGAGGTACATCAACCAATTACACTAGTTCTTCAGGATCTGGTAAGACTAGCAACTCCCTCTCACTATGTAAATGTGAGAATCATAATATGGGTCCTCCATCACAGATATTTATGCTCATATATATATGAAGCTCTTATTTGACACATGAATCTAAATAAGATAGAATATCTTCAGGAGTCTTCACATATACATAATATAATTAAGCCATCTATTTTTCCTACTTCCCAAGAGACATAGGAACCTCCCGAATTGTTCTCTTTCAAGCCCATCCATCAAAATGACTCCACATTCATGTCCTTCTTTACTTGTAGGTAAGGGCATATTAATTTTCCCTACAAGACAATTTATTCTCATTGTTAGAACCATTTCATACTCATGAATTTTATTCACATGAAATACTTTCAATATACTGATAAATATTTACTTAGTTATGTACAGATATTGACCAACTGATTTATCATAACCCATTATAATCTTATGTACTGATATGCAGCCCTATATCATTCCAAAAATTCATTTTATGAAAGAGATATACAGTCTCATGTTCATATCTCATGAGGTAAGCATGAAGCCCTCTATCTAGCCAATCATGTAGTCTTATGTTCACAGCTTGTAAAACAATCATGCTGCCATAAATCTCATGTCTTATGAATGATGTTTTCAACCTTATATCAGTCCTACATAAGTCTTATATCAGTATTTATATCATCTTGCAAAATTTGGACTCATGAGATTGATAACATTCCAATAAAGATAGAAACAACAATGTATATGTTAAACACAATTCCAAGTCCAAGAATACAGATTGTAATAAAACAAAATCTAATTTTATAAAAGCATATGATAATTAAATAATCATGCAGCCCAACATTCATATCTCATGAATCAATCATGCATCTCTATATTTATGAAACAAGCATGCAATTCTATATTCATATCTTTATGAAACAATCATGCATCCTTTATATTCATAATCATGCATGCTCTATATTCATATTTTATAAAATAATCATGCATGCTCTATATTTATAACTTATGAACAATCATGCATCCTCTATATTCATATTTTATAAAATAATCACGCATGCTCTATATTCATATCTAATGATCAATCATGCATCCTCTATATGACTGTAATGAAAACATTCAAAAGCATATAGATCTAAATAGCATATAATAAAAAAATTGGCTACTTATCTTTTTATTGTTTTGCATGCTCCATCTTGATCTATGCTTCCTTGTGGAGATTACTCTAGTCCCTCGGTCTTTGTCTCTTTGCAAATTTGAGTGCATGCAGGAGGTAACACATCTCTACATGGCGAAACTAGATCACATGCAACCATGGGGGCTTCACTTATTGACCAATATCCTATCACGTTAGTTCATATTGTGGGTTTTAAAATTATCAAAAATTGAACCAATATATTGCAGGTATTAGGGGGGATGAGGGGTTTAAGGTGGGGGTGGGTAGAGTGGTTTATAAGGATTGAGGTATAAAAAGAGGTGGGGAGGAGGTTTTAAGAATTGGGAAAGGGTTTCAACAAAAAGACTTTGGGGCAATATCTCTAGAAATTAAGGGTATTCTTTAATATCCCACGATCGCATGTGCTATGTGAGAGGTTCACTAAGTGAAGTCCCCGTGCATGCAACCTAAAGCGAATGTTCTTCTTTCAAAGAAAACTTCTTCCAATGATCATTATCTTCTTTGGATGAGATATCAACTCTATGAGTCTCTCATTATACACAAGATCCATTGACTACTGATAATATCCAACTTACATCTCTTGGGGTTGTTCCATCAATTGGTCCACTTTAGGAAAACGACCATAACACGAATTTTGAGAATTTAATCTTCAAATACCTGATCGTATCTCTCACAAATTTGCGTTTTTTTGAAATATGCTTGTGATTAAGATACATTGGCCCATTTCGGAAGTGCGTTTTCAATGGTTTTGTCTGATTACTCACGGATTGATCAAAATTTCTTCGCGAAATTTGTCTCCTAAAAAGTGACGAAAATTATGCATCTTGATTTGTTTTTTAATTCGCCCTGCATAAAGAGTCCTTACTCACTGAGGTGAAGTAAACATCTAAATCATTCTCCTCAAGAATGATTCACACTCTTGCTTTCAATTTGGAAGTTTCTCCAAATTGGTCTTTCGGTTGGATGGAGGTCGATGCCATGGCTCCAAGCTCTTTGCTCAAAATACTTCTCAAGATCATGTAGGCTTTAGTTGCTTGTGCAAACTAAGCTCTTGAACACCCTTGCTATGATACCATGTTAGTTATTGAGAAAAATATGAAGAAACTTGAACTTTAAAACTTTAATGTATCATAACAATGCATATAAATCTCATCAATAATCCAAAGACATAAATCAAACCATAGAACACAAGATATACCGTGGGAAAACCCTCTACTGATTCAGAGGATAAAAAACCTAGCAAACGATCTTAGAGTATGATTGACAAGTAGTAGAGAATGATTACAACACAATAGTAGATTGCTTTCACCGAGAGAACCAGAGAGAGGAGATCAAATAGAACATCGTATCTAACTTGCTAAGTGCATAGCACTTTAATAACAAGTCAAATTAGGTTTTACAACAAAAATAGAATGGTTGCATATAGCAACAACTTGTTAACACTTAGAAAACTGATCCATATTTAATCATGCACCCCATACTGATCTGGTGTCAAGATGGCACTCCATAATTATATTCCACATGAAGATATGCGCCTTCCATTAATTAACTAACTCTAACTGAGTAGTTAACTGAGTTGAGCTGAATGTAACTGAGTTGAACTGAATGTAACTAAACATAACTGAATGTAACTAAACAGAACTGGATGTAACTGAACAGAACTAGTGCATCTCCATCAGTGTTTATTTCCAATAATCATTAGCATAAATTAAGGAGTTGAACCCTTAATTAACTGAACTTGTTTACCATAACTTCAATTCAAATTCTCCCCCTATCTTTGTGCTTATATTAAATATCTCTGCATGGTCCATATGTGTTTTCATTAATTAATCATATCATACTCATAAGATCGTTTTCGAACCTATGATCATATGTATTGCCACAGGTCATATAGTCATATGCTAAAGTAAATCACTCTAGGGGTAGCTAATCCCTAAAGGAGACTTGTATCACCTGTTGACCATGACTAGCCATACATCACGTAGTATATCTACTTTACATAGTAAAGTACACCACCTCACAACATGAGGATATTCGTAGGACTACACAATCCTACTATCCACCTCAATCATATGAGGATATTCGTAGGACTGCACAAGCCTACTGCATCACCACCTCAATCATATGAGGATATTCGTAGGACTACACAAGCCTACTGTCCACCTCAATCATATGAGGATATTCGTAGGACCACACAAGCCTACTGTCTTGATATTACTCACAAGACTTTACAACATCACCACCTCAATCATATGAGGATATTTGTAGGACTACACAAGTCTACTGTCTTGATATTACTCACAAGACTAGAGAATGACTCTTGATACTGTAATCTCAACAAGGTACACATTCTAGCATCATTTACCATTATAATACAAGTGTTTTATGTTTAGCAAGTTAACCCTGACTGCAACCCAACTTAACTTAAAGGCTTACACCTTTATCCTTATAAACTTCTAAACATCTGGGATGTTATTAATCACACATAAGTTTGGTTAATCTTAGTATTATTTAATTATTCTTCCTATCATTATGGATGATAGGCATAACATATACATAATAAAATTCTATAAATAACATTATTCTCATAAGTAAGTATTTACACATAATTTTAGCTCGAGGCCATCTTTTATTAAATTATCCACTTTGTCAAGCTAAATATTTTAACATAAATCAACATTAAAAATGCAAGGAATAAAGAATCATTTCACACATGTGTTTAACCATGCATAATATTTTCTTTGGATTGTTTAGTTGGCGACTAAAAGCGCAACTGCAACTTTCCACCCAACCATAGGCACTATGTCAACCTTTACTCTTTCAACTGAGAGGCCACCCTTGAGCTAGAAGATGTATCCACTAAGATAGAGAAAAAGGAATCTATCACTAGTTTTCTACATTCATAACCATGCTCAATTGATAAGGTAAACAACGGGAATCTACTTCCCTTCCACATTTAGATAATAAAAGCTTGACTTTTAACTACTTAACCTTCTAGCTGCTTGGTCATTGAATAAGAAGCTCAACCTATACTAACATAAATCCTCTTTAACTTCCAAGGTGTTTGGCCTCAAGCTAATTAGAAAGTTGTACTGGGACTCCAATCGAATTCAATGCATTTTCTTTATCCATTGAGCCATCGCCTCTAGTTAGGTGTAGGTGTTTAGGGCATAAATTATATAAAAACTAGAAATAAAAATGAACTCATGTACATAAGGATGGACCTAGTTATCAACTTTCAAAGAGAAAACTCAATGTTTATATAAATAAGTCTTAGAAAACCCAGCCCCAAGGGTTAGCTCAATTGGTAAGACGTGCGCACACTCTCTCGGTTCGAGGAGAGGTCACAGGTTCGAGCCTTGAGTCCTTTGGGGTTAGGCCTTCTGCGAGGATGGCCGGCGGTTTACCACCTCTACCATCCACTAATGTGGGGAAGTATTGCTGGGTTTCCCGTGGATATTTCCATCTGAAAAAAAAAAAAAAATTCTTAGAAAACCCCGTCACGTCTATGAGACAATAAAGATCCTTTAGACCCTTTAGGCCCAAAGCGTGCATAAGAGGAGGAGGATAACTAAGCACATTAGTATTTATTATATAGGTTAAATCTTTCATAGGAGTCTCCCATGTCTTCTTAACATTTACTCATGGATAGGTAGGTCGTATCTTCAAGAAGAGTCGCCCTTCTCTTTCTACAAGAAAGTGCATTACAAATATAGTCAACAAGTTTGGAGATGGCAAGGTTTACAGTTGTAATATATTAAATGAACCTTCACGTTGAACTACGTTGAACTATAATGGCATTCTAGGAAAAACACTACACATAGTAGCATCCACATAAAAATTTAGTCAAAGAATGGGCTCGATTCTCTTCTCATCGGCCGCCCTTATTTACCCAATAATATAAAGATATCTACCCAACAATATAAAGATTCGGTCAAGAAAACCATACAACAATGTTTAGAAAGGCAACTTTACTCTCATAAATTAGACAAATATTAAACTCCTTCTAAAAAAACATGGGATAGAATTGATTCCTTGCATTAAATAATTTATCTAGAAAGAAACTAGAGTTGTCTCCTTTCCAAGGAGAGTAAGGTGCTCTCTACTCTCACAAAGTTTGACATAATAATTAAGGCTACGCTCTCTTGATATTCCAAAACAAATAAATAGAAAAACAATTAGTGCCACACCCTTTTACTCGACAACAATTTCAATGTATAAAGAAAGTAGATATTTAAAAAGAAAGGAATACCTTCCTTCCACGATTAGTTATGGTGACAGAGGTAAAAATACAAGTGGGAATACATATCCAATCTGGATTGTCTTCCCCAAGAACACAAAGGTTCTTCTTCCCCTTAAGATGCAAGGAGGTTACTTTGCTTCATTTTTTACTTTTCTCTCTTGAGGTCCCCTTTCATTTTCTCGCCCCCGAAAAAAACTATGCACCGCACTCCCTTAGCCACTTTCTTCCATATAATGAAGCAATCCTAATTGTTTAAATTATTTTTAACAAAAAAATCATTAATGCAGCTTGCAAACTATTTATTAAAAAACCCTTATGAACTTCTTCCACTCTAGCATATTAAATATATTGAAAAAAAAATTCTTTTGAATAATAATTTATAAATAGTTATTTACCTTTTAAGTAAATAATACTTCATTAAGAGAAGGTCCATAAATAATTTGTCTGTAAACATATAACCCCTATTCTTTTCTATTAAAAATATTAGTTATTCCCTTCATATTAATAATTATATTCACCTTCTTTTTATGAGTGAGTGACACATAGGTGTTGACCTATATTCTTTCCTTTGCAAAACTAAGATTACTGTTTAGCATGTTTTACTATACGCTCATCTCTCTATCTCACAACACTTAGGAGTTAATGGAAATTATAGGTTCCCTCCTTCACTATATTAAACTCATAGATCACTTCCCTTATGACTGATGTATTCATAGATTGTTTCCCCGAACCTATAATAATAATTAGTCTACGGTCATCAACATTGGTTTTATACTAGTAAGCAAATAATAGTGACTTTCTTCCCTTTTTATGACTTGAAGGTATCATGATGACACTCAATCATCATTAAGATCGTCAAGGATTTACAAGCCTTCAACTCTCCCCCTAGTGGATATCATTGCCCCTCATTTTAGTCATGTCGTGCATTCAGTCTCCTACGTATACTTTCATTATTTCATCATTTGAAACTTACATTATGCATATGACATCACCATGCTTAACCAATGCGTGGATTTACCAAAAAATCACAACAATTCTATAACGTTCGTTGGTGGGGCCTTGAGCTCCTCGCCAAGAACTAGTACACAACTACATATTTACAATGCATGGATTACAACAATAGGGGGTTCAAGAGAGAGGGATCCTGCATCCTCCCGCCCTTAAAGTAGCATTGTTCTCGGTGTTCTTAGTCTTTCACAAATTCATTAATCTGTTTCAAATTTGAGTTGTTCCCATGCAACCATAATTCAAATTTTTATTACTTCTATTGGGCATTCCAAGATCACCACGTGCCTTGCACCTTTTTTACTGACTTCAAGACTTGTATGTCCTGCCATACCATTTTTCTCTTTTGAGTACTACTTTCAAGGTTGTATTGGATGAAACTCACTTCATTCATTTTGTTTTACATCCAGCAACAATTCCTCATGCCAACTTTACTCTTTTAAATCTTCCAACATCGTGTTTAGACATGTTAGTTCATACATGATTCATATATAAATATACATTTTGGGGAAATATTCCCAAGGCATCACAATATGTTTATTATATTGTAACCGAAATAATTATAAAGTATGTGCTCATCACAACTTATAACTCGAGTATTTTTATCATGGCATAATGAGATTGGTACTTCCAACCAATCTACTTAATACTTAATAAGTCATATCTAAATTTGTACATACTCTACTGTGAGATAATAATAACACATATACCTATTGTTTGATCTTACCATTCCAAATTACTTTTTGTAGCAACAAGAACTCACAACTTTCCTCAAAAGTTATGTCATTCTCAATACACACATATGAGGGTCATATCTTGACGGAACCTCTAGTTCTCGTTCAAGCGTCCTCAAAGTGTACATAGGAAATTTTCACAATAGTTATTTCACATACAATTGGGGTGTCCCCACAGTTGTTCATAAGAACATATTTTTCTTATGATTATTATTATTACAATTATCATGTTATTTGTATTTTGGTTTTAAATATCAGGTCTCATTTATCTCAATTCCAAGTCTCATTAGGTTTCAGTCTCAACATTAGTAGACACAACGATACAAATCCCTGTCTTGTACACTCTCGTACTTTTGACAGTAAGGATGTAGGGACTCTATTTCTCTAACGCTATCAATCCAAGAAATATTTTTTATCATTCTTGTAATGGTTCCTAGTATACCAACAATATCTCATCCTTAAGGTATACAAACAACTCTACTATCTTGGCATACCATGTGCTTAACACTATTTAAGTGCATTCCATGGCCATAGATATTTTTGTGCGCATGAACCAAACTGAACTTGGAATTTTGGGTTATCTACTCAAAAAATACCCATCAATTCTCGTGTTTCCTGATGTGATGTCTGAGGGTAAGCTTTTTCAATGTAGCGTATCAGTGAAAAATGTTAATATGTTGTTTCAGTGAATGTCTCTATTATTCCACATCATCTTCCTCTTCTCTGCACTTTTTTGTTTCATACAAAATTGAGTTTAATAGGCATGATGTCCTAAATCATAGTCTCTAGTGGCTCACAACCATAAGAACTTGGTTGAAAATGTGGCCTCACTTCCATAACCAAGTCCTTCTCATCATATTTTCTACATATAGGCAATCACAATATCTTTCATAAAACTTTAAAAATATTTCACATATTTTGATTATCAATCGCCATAAATATATGTTCTCGCATAAAACATTAGGATTTAAAGGCAATAAAATCAACATTTCAATGCAAAATTAGATTCCGAGATTCAAGCCTACTCAAGAGATGTTAATAATTATTATGCTTCAAAATTGCATAAGTAAGAATGTACTAATAAGCATTATATTGAATCATTGATAGCTCAACTATCTAAAAACACTTGGCTAGTCTTATTGTACATATTCATGCTGCTATTCAAATCCCACTTGAGAGTTGTCTCAAGATTCTAAGCTCATTGAATAACATATCACTTAATACATTTATCTAACTACTCTTGTTTATATCAAGGTACTACCTTTAACTCAAAAGTAAGCCAAGCCAAAACGCTTTCAAATTTTCAATTTTCATAAGAAGAGTTCTATTTTGTAAAACAAGCCACTAACACTCTCGTTTATTCAAGACACAAAATTGTTATACCCACATGTGTCATTCCATTTTGAAATTCACTATACCATTACACATTATGGATTATTTTCAATTAAGGTTTCATTTAGGATGACACATACAATTATATTATGATACATGTATATATGCAATTGTAGTTGAGATTCATCAATCATTCATATAAGAATTCATATAACAATTCATACTCAATATACATTCTTTCTTCATTTGTTAATTACACTTTCACACACTTGATCGATAAATCCTTTCAAGTGGAAGGTCATAATTTTAAGTGTAATTTTCTCACTTACACATGAGAATTCATAGTTGGTGGTTCTTCTCCTATCTGAAATTATTTCATAATATGAAGTTATAAGAAGAGACTAAAACAATCATATGCTAAAGTATAGAAATGCACATAGTTCACCTCAGCCATCAAACACATTCTTCCATTCAATAATTTTAGTTCTTGTAATTTTAAAAGATAAGGATCAGTAGTTATATGCACCCATACACACTGATCATCCACCTTATTTCGTATGCATTTTAAGCAGTCAAGTTCCTAACCCATGCAACCTTGCCCGACATTAGTATCTTTTCTCAAATCAAAAATAAGAAAAATGATCTATTTTGAAATATCAAACTTCAAAAAGGTTATAAAATTTACATCATTGTGGAATCATATGGATATTTTACAAATCTGTACACAACCTATAGCTTTGAACATGAAGAATAAAATCAGATTTAAGTTGTTCTTAATTTAAAATTTATATTATATGGATAGAATTGATTTCATCTCCTTAATAATTCTTTAATATATATTGCATTCCATTAATGAAAAAGTATCTTTATAAATAAGAGCATAAGAAGATATTTTGTTTTTTACATATAAATGAATACTTATTGTTATGGGAATAATATTTTAACATTTTCTACAGTTATTTATTTGTTGTTGATAAGAATAACATATTTTAATATTTTTCATGGTTAATATTGACATATTTATGGTATATAAGAAGAAGAGTATATTTTAGCTTTTTTGGTGTGGACAATATGTTACTTATTTATAACATTCTATTTTTATTTGTTATTTTAATATTTTTTTATTTAAAAGATTTTAATAGCTGACATAATTGTTATTTACAACATAATTATTTTATTATTTATTGATAAAAAATTTAATATTTTTAATTATTGACATAATTGTTATTGACAACATTATTATGTTATTATTTATTGATAGAAAATTTTATTCACCCATGAATATGTCAACCTCTGATTTCGAAAAATCAAATTATAACCCGATTACACAATCCTTGCAAGAGACAATCTAAACCTATTTTGGGAAATATTAGAACATTTTCCATAGCTTATCGACATTTGTCGTTACATGTGTTGCATCCGCACAATAAGTGCACGAACAAAGGGATAAGACAATCGTGTATGTCACCATCACCATCAATCTGTGTAAATTGCATTGAACGGTAGAGAGCAGGGATCAAATTTGAAGGGTAGGGTCCCATTTCACTTTGAAGGGTTGTGAGAAATTGAACCCTTCAATGTTGACATGTAAAAATAAATCATTCCTTTCATTTGAAACTGTAAGTGTACAACAAAATTTTATTATTTACTAAAAACAGTGTATAGAAGAAAATGACAATAAGAAGAAATCTCGAGAGATTCAACATTTACATGGAATTAGTGAGGAAACCATGTACTCTCTCGGTCCTTGGAGCATATAGTTTATTGAACTTAGATAAGGGACAATTTTGTTGGGCCAGTGAAATACTCGGTTGTTAGGTCATTGATAAAATAAGGCATTGGAATTTGGAAGGACCTTTGAATGGAGGATTGATTCAGCTTGATGGTGGCTCTAATTGTCAAGTGTGATTGGGCCTACCTAAAAGATAAGCCCTAGAATGTAATACGTAATTCTTTCACGGAGAAACTTTTTTATTAACCCTAAATTCAAAAGTTATTTTTAGAATTGAATCATGTCCTCCCCACATGCTCGAATCAAAGTGATCAAACAAAGGCCCCAATTTTACGTGGATTATGGATAGTCCCTCCAATGTATATTGAGTTTATACCACAATTCGAAGTGATCAAACAAAATCCCCAATTTTAGGTAGATTATGGATAGTCCCTCCAATCTATATCGAGTTTATCAGCCCTATCAAAAAGGTTAAGTATTTATTAGTCCACTATAAGGAAGAACTTTAAATTCTCCAACAAATATCACTACAAGTTGGGTGTCTAGTTTCTACCAAAGTCAATAAGGAAGACGAATAATAAACACATGTTTGGGAGGTTTGCAACAACGAGGATTTTGAAATCATGTTCTTTGCTAGATCATTGCACTCCTAGCCCCTCATTCATGAACGTCCGTCGAGGGATTCCCTTGTTTAGATATATTGGTAGACAATTTGTACTTCTTGTTTCCATTATTAGAAGGATGAAATGAAGGGGTCAGAGTCTACAACATTTACAATGTCGGTTGTTAAATATTTTATCCTTTCAACTATTTGTTTCATCAAGGAAATTGGAACAATTCAAACACTTATATTCAAATATTGTTCTTTCTTTCAACCTAATGTTTACAATTCACGGCAGATAAATAACATTGACAGATTTGGAACTCAGATACAAGGCTCTTTCTTCTTACTCCTCCACCCAAATGAAGTTGTGTTCCTAGACTATGAAAAGTATAGATTATTTTGGTTGTTATTTCATTTAAATACTGGGTTTTTTAAGGTTACATCTATTGAGTATTGGAGACTTAGTCTGGCAGAAACGCAACCGCATAATACATTACAAATTTCAAACAACATTTTGGATGGAGAAATTTTAAACCCTTATATCTATACAACTAGAAGGAACTCCAACAAGAAACACATTTAACTTTTATCCACATATAAGATGTTACACAAGTGTAAAATGCTATACATACCTATAAATTCACGACAGCCAAGTCGACAGCTTAGCTCTGCATAATCTTCTGGAGGAAACAGAAATTAGGGAGACACTGAAGCATAGAATTGGAGAGTTGAGAGTTTGAGTCCCGACCTCCAACTGTCCTATACTCGTAAACCCAAAATAATTTTTTTTCACAGACTTCACCAATCTCTTTAAGTTCGAGGAAGCTCATTAATCCAACCTACCCAACATTCTACCTTTGCTTCTCTTGCTCCTACCTGTGAAAAAGGAGGAACCTTCGAGTTGGCCACCGTAGAAGACAATGAGGAATTAGAGTGTGCAACCATTTCCTTCTACATAAAGACGATTGGAAGCAACGCCATCTCAATTCCACAATATCCTGACGCTCCTGAGTTGGTTTATCTTGCCCAAGGTAGGAAAATGCATGTTTGTGTATTTCACATTATTACAAAAAAATCATTTTATAATTGCTTCTACGTCATAACATAGATATATCTGTGCATGTGAGGGAAAACTGGGTATTGTTTTCCTAAGGTTTCCAGATACTTTCAGAGATCATTCTTCGTTATGAGGGCACTCAGGGCATAGATTAGAGAGCCCATAGGAGGAAGAAGAAGAAGAAGAAGAAGACTCAAGTAAAAAGGTGAGGTGAGTGAGTAGGGGAGACATAATAGCGATATTTGTAGGAGAAACCCACTAGTGCTTTGAATGATAGGAATGAGCCTCTCTAAATCGTAGCCATTGTAGACATAGGAAACCCTCATAAACAGCTCGGGTGCAAGAGTTACCATGTAAGCATATCGACAAATTAAGTAATGATAATATTCAGTTAAGTATATGACAAATTCGTTTGTTTCTTTTAGAGATGACTATATGCATATTGTACAACCATTCTCTATGGATGTCCCTCCATTCCAATTTCCTTTGTCTCTACTGCCTAACCCCCTTCCTTCGATGAGATAGGTAGACTATGCGGCCTGGGTGGACCGTGGGAGACTGGGAGTGATGATTCAAATGATTATGACCCCAGTAAATGAATGGAAATTGGATTAAATCCTAGAATACTGGACTAACTAGTATAGGATATGATTCATGAGCACAAACAAAGGGCGGCGTGCTGCTAGACTGCTACCAAAGATCCGTCATCCCAGTCTTGTGGTGGTCATAATAGAAATGTCTAGCACTGGGTGAAACCCTGGTCCAGAAACTTACATACCCATTCGATCAGGTTAGGTTCAAATCTAGAAAAGATTGCTCAATGCATTGTAAATTGCAACTTGTAAGTTGTAACCCAAAAAACAACACAATTAGTTTTTCCTTACATAGACTTGACAGTGGAGGGTTATCAAATCAATTCACCATCCATAGATATGGCTCATATGAGTATTTAATTTCACATCATATACTCAAATACTCAAGTGACTTGTAAGTTGTGATATCAAGTGACTCGGTGAACAATAAGATGACAGATGGAAAATCGAGTTGGCAGGTGGTATCATCCCATACCAAGATTTAATGAAGTTGGTGAATCAGTAATGCATGCTAATGCCATTAAATGCTTTGAAAGTGAACATTGAATCGTGAGTCACAGTCCTGACTCACCAACTTGAACTTGGCACTATGAAGCCTAGTGTCACACCATGGTCCATGTCGATTGGGACTGAGATCCTCATCCATGATCTGACTATTCAAGGGCACTTGGGAAGACTCTGAGTCTCGAATCTCCCATAGTCCACTGAATCCTTGGATAGGCAAATTTTGTAGCTGCCCTTCTGTTGCAAATTTACCGAGGCTTACTCAATTTCATTATTGAAGTGCTAGGAATGAAACTAATTTTTTTTTGCATGGTAAAATTCCTTGTGGCCTTCTATGACGTTTAAAATGGCCTTTGAAGGGTTCTGAAGGCTTCAAATTTGAAGCCCGGTAGAGAGGAGAGTAGTTCCCCACAGTTATACGTTCTCTAAGTTCATATCATGAGGTAAAGGTGTTTGATCTTTGTGATTGAACTTATCTCGGTCTTGACTCCAATTGGTTTTGCACGCTTGCAAGTGGATCCGGTGTGTTAAGAGTGCTTGATATTTGATATTGGTAAAAAGTGATTTTTTTAAGGGGAAATTACAAGGAAATTTAAGGGAAATTTAAGTGGTTTAACCTATGTTGCACAAGTTTCTAAAACGATGGAACGTAGGGAACGTGGGTACGAGTATCATATATGTCTAGAAGTTTCTCCAAAATTTGCAGGAAACGGGTTGGGAACATCAATAATATATATTAAAAAAATATAAAAAATAATAATTAAAAATACATGAGAAGAGAAGAAACATGGAGAAAAAAAGAACATTAACACAAATCAGATGACTTAACTTATCCCTTGTATTAAGATTGTAACTAGAACCTCTTAGCAAATGGAAATGGCAATAAAATCCACGTCATTGATTATATAAGGTAGACTCTTTCTAAAGTGGGGACATTTAGAAGTTATAGTTCTTATATTTGTGGCTATATGTATAGATTAAGTTTTTAGTTTTGTGTCGACTATGATTAAAATATATTAGAATATTATATGTTTACAAAACATTCTATGCCAAGGTATTTGCAAAGGTATATAATTATTCAAATTTAAATTATCATAAAATAAAAATCAAGATATTTTTTATTTAAATGTAATATATGAATTTAGTTTTAAAGTAAGATTTAAAACCATTTCCAATTAGTTAAAAGATTACTTTTTATTTATTTATTAGCGATAACTGCAATTCAGTTTAGGGATGAGTGAATACTCTAGCAAGAGCATTAAATAGATATAGTGCTCCAACTCGACAAGGTAGCACGAAAAAGACTTTTATTGCAACTTAGTTTTCTAGAGAAATTTTTTTGAGTCAACCATGTATATGTATGGTCGCAAGGAAATAGGAATGTTGTTAACAACCAACATGGCGATCATGAATGCGTGGAAGTTCCCAATGAAGGAAACGCGCAAAAAGAAGTTCCCAAGTTCTCGATTTTAGAGGGTAAAAGTTTCCAATAAGTTCCCAACCATCCGGAACGGTTCCCATTGGATTGGGAAAGTTCCCTACAAGTTCCAAAGTTCCTTGGAACGTCGAAACTTCGGGAACGAGTTTCCTAAAAGCCAGGAGCGGTTCCCGTGCTACATAGGGTTTAACCCTCTTGACGTAAACATGACCTATATGACTCTTTCAAACAACCAACTCTAAAAGGTGAATCAAGAGTCACGGAGTATGTAGCAGAAAAGAAACCATTCCAAGTTAAATGATGAAAATGTGGAGGTGACCACTACCTCAATAAATGTTCCGAAAGGCGAAATAAAGACGATAGTATATATAAGGTGCAAGAAGCTTCTAGAGTGGGAGAATTTTTTAGAAGGGTCCCTCGTATCTATGCATCTTTGGATAATCATCAGGAAGACCAACAATTTACCATGATTGAAATTGAAGGTAAAATAAATGTTTTCCCAATTTCCAATTTCCATTTTGATTGATTTGGGAGAAGCTTCTTATAGTTATGTAAATACTAATCTGGTTGAAACATACAATTTAGTGGGAAGTAAACTTTCTAAGCATAGAATTATATAATTGGATACTGGGATGAAAAGGAAAATTACTTCCATGGTTAAAAATTGTTGTTTGGGAATGAATGCATGTCATACCAAAACTTATTTGGACATCATTCCTTTCGTTTCTTATGATGTGTTGATCGGAATGGATTGGGTTGGATGGATAAGAAATTTGTAGTTTTGGACTACCATAATAAAATTATTATTTTCATGGATGAGGACAAGAATACAGTTCAAATAAATGGCATCCCAAGACCAATTTCCATAAGACAAATTTCAGCCATGCAGATGAAGAAATGTTTCAGGAAGGGGTGTTAGTTGTCTTCTATACATGCGGAGGAAATTACAACTGAAAAAGAACTAAGCCTAAATGAAAATCTAGTGTTGAAAGAATTGAAGGATGTGTTCCAAGATGTACCTAGGTTATGTAATGTCCCTAAAATCCGTAAATTAAAAAAAAAATTGTAGGACTAATAATACTGCTAAGATCTTAAGGGGCATCTTATTCTTAACTACGGAATTATAAACATGATAAGAACTATGCCTAAGTTCTGGTTTTGTTTTCCTTTTAGTATGATTTCTATTTTACGATGATGTTTAATGTCATTCTTTTATATTCTAATGTACTGGTAGTTATGTATATTTTATCTAACTTGCTAATGTTCTGATATTGTTTTATTCATGTTTGATTACATGTTACGTTATCTAGTTTCTTAATTTACTAAACGATGAGGCTAACTTACCTTTCTACTTAAAGGGGAGGAGTGGCGGGATTTCCCCCTTTGAATCACTCAAAAAGGTAAGGAAATCATGCAATACTGGGCTTACTTAGTTCTTGTGAACTAATGCATGACATATCTATTCTTATTGTAGGTATTTCGTCGCTAAACCTATGCCACTAGTGCGTGATGGGAAAAGTAAAATACTAAGCACCTAAAGTTGCTAACCCTAAACACTAAGGGTTTTGGTATTGTATTAAAAACTCTATTGTAATATCCCAGTTTTGACCCCATGGTATTAAAATTGTACATGATGTATATATTGTATTTAAATCATGGTGAGGAGCTCAAGGCCAAGGCCCTTCCATTGATTTGGTGTTTTATGTATCAGCGTTCAAGGTTGATGTCGATGGTTATAGCGCTAGTCAGGCACATTATATTGTGAAGATATCATGTAAATATGCAATTTAATAAAATACCACAACTAGTTATGCACTGCAATGAAAGAGATGGGGGAATGATTTCACAAGGAATGGGGAGGGGGATTTATCCAATCCCTTGAGCCAATAAGGTGAGACTAGATGTCAATGAGAGAAACCATAATCTCCCATATACCCTTTTGTCCTCAATCATTCAATTCTTCCAGAAGTTGGTTGAGGCAGTTAATGCCTTGGGCAGAGCAAGGCATGGCAGTCATATTTCGTGTCTGAGCCATCCTGCAATATCGGAAGCTGTGTTCTTTCTTCTGAAGCAAGTAAACCCAGAAAATGTGTGCCCATCCTATCATTTTTGGAGTCCCAAAATGCATCTTGGTCATTCCATTCTCCATTCCTCATTCGATGTCAGTCTGTCATTCTGCGGGGAATCACAGAGTTGTTCTTCAATGTTTTTGCTCTTCCTCATTCACGAGGAATGCTTGTGGAGCAGCATGATCCTCATTCACGCTTGAGTCATCTATCTTGAGTCGCGAATGGGTTGATCAGCAATGCTATCTTGCAAGTCACGGAAAGGGTTGTTGTAGCCGAGTATCGCTATGCATTCTACAGTGTTTTTTTTTTGTGTTACAAAGTGAGTGGATCCTTGTGTTGTTGTGTCTCCTTGTGGTTTGTTTTTATGTGTTCCCTAGTTTGGGTTTGAACAGTATGCAAGTCTTAGGAGTGGAAGAGATGCCGAATGGGCTTGATAAACCTAGTGCATAGAGGAACCTCAAAAAAAGATAAGAGTGGCTTGTGAATCTTCTATGCACATCCTAAAGAGCACTGGAAGGGACGGTATAGCCCGAGGGACTATGTAGAAGAGAATGGGATATTTCCTTATGTTGGGTGTTTAGGTATTATGGATGTCAGGCCAGATAGATATTGTGGAGGTGTCCCTAGCTTTGTGAATGAGCCACTAGCTTATCCATTCTTCCTTTACACTACCTTAGTCGCCTGATAAACACAAATGTAGATTGGCTCGGATGACAGCTTGATAAACCCAATGGTATATTGGCTTGGCTAGGCAGCTTGATAAACCCAATCATATATTGGCTTGACTGAACATCCTAATAATCCCAACGGTGTGTTGGCTTGGTTGTGTCTTGTTGTGCATTTGGCCATGTGTAATCCATGGCTGGACAACCTGATAAACCCAACTGTTAGCTGGCTTGGCTGAGAAGCTTGATAAACCCAGCAGCAAGATGGCTTGGCTGAGTGGCCTGATAAACCCATCTATTAGTTGGCTTGGATGGTCCTTAATGTGAATTTTGGCTTTACTGTTTGCAGTCTGATAAACCTAACTATTAGTTGGCTTGGCAGAGTAGCCTAATAAACCCAAAAGTGTATTGGCTTGTTTTCCTACAGCCTGATAAACCCAATTGTGTATTAGCTTTCTTGGACAGTCTGATAAACCCAACTGTAGGTTGGCTTGACTATGTTTGATATGTTATGTCTATGTGTGAGCTTGTTGTTCCCCATCTCCTTGTGGAAATCATGCCCATCTCGGGCGTGGCAGTTGTGTTGAGAGATTGATGAACACAACTGGCCTATGGTTGGGTGGAACGTTGCATCGACATAGCTAGTTGCAGGACAACTTCATCTTCAATATAAGTATTCTCTGTTGTATTATTTGTGCAATGTATTTGCTTATGAATGTAATGATTATCTTGAATGCTTATTGAATATTTAAGTAGAGTTTACTATTGTTAAATATCCCTACGTTTTTCATCTGTTTATGCCTTGCATTTCCATTGCATTTTTTTTATGATCATGGAGGCTAAAAGACTAGTTACATAGTCAAAAATGCAGCTATCTTAAGGTAAGATGTGTTTTTCTTCCCTCCGGAATCCTCCTACGGAAGGCGAAAGTTGAAAGTCAAAAGCAGGAAAAAAAGGAAAAAGACAAGGCAGAAAGTCGGATTTCTGCACCCTGAGCCAGCTATGAAAGGTGGAAATCGACAAAAAATAAAAAAGGTTAAGGCAAAAGTTGGTTTTCTGCATCTCGAATTCATCCTGCAGAAAGAGGAAAGTCGGAAGTCGGAAAGAGGGAAACCTAAAAATAAGACAGTTATTTCGTCGATTTCCGCATCCTGAAGTTGGCCCGCGAAAAGCGGATGTTCGGAAGTCAAAAAGCGAAAATTCAACGAGTAAAATAATTGTAGCTCAGGATTTTCGAAGTCTGAATTCAGATGTCAAAAGTAGGAAATCAAAATATAGAAAGAGAAATGAAGCCAAGTGTTGGTTTTCCGCGATCCAGAGTCTGCCCGCGAAGTGCAGAAGGTGGAAGGAGGAATGCGAAAGGTAACCAAGTAAAGGTGCAATTTTTTTGAGTTCTGTGATCCAAAGTCCGTAGAAAAAAGAAAAAAGCAGAATGCGAAAGGTAGAATGTGGCTAAATGATTTCGTTGTATTTTTAAGTTTATGATTCCCGAAGTTCGTAATGGAAGGCGGAAGGCAGAATGTGGTTAAAGCACTCTGTTGTATTTTAAGTTTCACTACCCGGAGCATGCAGGGAAAAGAAAAAAGCAGAAAGGAAGGAAATCATAGTGGCATTTTGCAGAGTTCCTCATGCCGCAAGCCACATTGAGGAATGCGGAAGGCAGAAGGAAGAAAAGTGAGGCTTGGTGCGGAAATGAATTTTCTGGCTATAGAATGGATCTATGAGTTGCAAAACGACCATTACAATGGTTTTTAATCCTAATAATGAGCGTTAAAGGATGAACATGACCCATGACTTTTTTTAAAGAGGAAGAAATAATAAGTTTTAAATTATTATGCATATCAGTCAGGTGTATGGGCACTAGGGTAAATGTACAAAAGGTCTCAGAGTGAGCGATAGAGTCACGTGCCTCCCTTGTGTGCCAATGTAGAGGGTAGGGGACATGACATTATGGTATCTGAGCTATTGGTTACAACATTGGGCCTAGATGGGACAAGGGAATAGTTTTCAGAGCTATTGGTTACAACACCATTGTTACGCTACTAACAATATGTTTTATTAACACATTTTTGCAGAGTCATAGTGCATATTTGGAAAAGTTGGTTCTGACCCAACCATGAGACCCTACAGCATGAATGATGCACAGGATCCCTATGAGCACGAGGCAGATTCTATGGGGGAAAACATTCGAGTTGGAAATGTTGAAACATGATCTAATGGAAGAAGATATCAAGAGACTCCCCCAGATATTGCATCCACTGGCATGAGAAGCCTTGGAGTGGGATTGCAAAGTTGCAGAGAAGACAATGAAAGAATGATTAAATCTCAAGAAGAGAAAAATCAGTTGAACGCAACCATGCTGTAGATTTTGACAGACATCCAAAGGCAGATGAACTCTAGGCATCAGGAAATAAATCCAGAAGGAAGTAGGAGCAGTGCCACAAGAAGAAAAATGTTTTCTAATGGTTCATCTAACTCTGAAGGATCCACTTGGGGTTCAAGATCTTCATCTCACAGGAATAATAGGAAGAGGCTTTATCGGAACAGTTCAGATGATGAATTTAAGAAAGAAATGCATCCTACCTTTAATGGTGAGGTAAAATCTGGTCAAGAAGCTGAAGCTTGGCTTCTTGGGATGAAAAAGTATTTCCAAGTCCAAGACTACTCAGGAAATATTAAGGCAAGGGTATCCATCTTCAATCTGAATGGAAGAGCATCTATATGGTGGGAGCGCCTTAGGTAAGTGAAGAATATCAATGATAGAAAGATCATGTGGAAGCAGTTCAAGAAGTATTTCAAGCAGAAATACCTCTCTAAAAGATATTATGATGACAAGATTAAAGAATTTTATGAGCTGAAATTGGGACAGCTGACCATGGAAAATTATGCAAACAAATTTTTGGAGTTGTTGAGTTATGTCATGTACATCAGAGATGATAAAGTGAAAATTCAGCATTTTCTAAGTGGACTACCTCAGTCATACAAAGACAGAATTGAGTTTGATGAACCTCAAACTCTAGAAGAGGCTATAAGGAAGGTCAAGTATTGATACGATCATAACAAGGGAAAACCCGATTCCCATAAGGCATGGAAGGACAAAAAGAATGAAAATTTTGACTAAAGGAAGAAAGGTTTTAAACCTTCTGACTTTTGAAATAAGAAAAAGAATCCACCACAAGCTATGACTAAGCCAACTGGAAGGATGGGAGACAGGCCAAGAGATCCAAAAGAAATTAGAGAACCAGTCCAATGTTGGGGATGTGGAGGAAACCATATGCAGACGAACTGTCCGCATGAGAACGGGTATGTAAGGCAAGCTCAAAACATCCAAGGAGATGAAATGGTGGGTCAAGTAGAAAGGACCGTCCCTATAATTTATGCAGCACTAGAGGACCGTAAGGAAGATCACCAGTCAACGGTGGTTGAAGTTAAATTTAAGATTGTTGAGCAATCTATTTTTGTTTTGATTGACCCTGGATATACTCATAGTTATATCACTCCTAGGATTGTTGATATTTGTGCTTTTAAGAAGTTAAAGCATAGAAAATCATGGTTAGTTCAACTAGCCACTACACTACAACAAATCCTAGAATTAGCGTCCCTTTTTAGTGTAATTTTTTTTTACATTGAGTGGTCAAACTAGACACTAAATGGGACGCGTCATGGACAAAACTTAAAGCATCTCAAAAAACATCTTTTTTTGCTTCCTAGATAGCATCCTTTATGACATCCAAAATAGCGTCTATTTTTTTGCTTCCAGAATAGCGTCCAATTTTGCTTCCTAAACAACGTCGAGGTTTGCTTCCTAAATAACGTCTAATTTTGCCTCCTAGCGAGTGTCCGCTTTTGCTTCTTAAATGACATCCCATTAGCGCCATATTTGCATCCTTAATAGCACCATGTTTGCATCCAAATTAGCATCCAATATTGCATCCATTTTTGCTACCACTTTAGCATCCCATTTTGCACCATGTTTTACTTCCAAATATGTGTCAATTTTCACTTCCAAATTTACACCAATATTTGCTTCCTTTTTTGCATCATGTTTTGCTACCAAAATGATGCCAAATATTTCTTCTATTGTTGCACCATATTTTGCTTCCTATGTAGCGCCATGTTTTGCATCCAAAGTAATGTCTTGTTTTTCTACCATATCAACGCCATGTTTGGATTCATCATTAGCGCCATGTGTTGCATATTTTTTAATCCCTAGTTTTGTGTTTATTTTGCTACCATATCAACGCCATGTTTGGCTTCATCATTAGCACCACGTGTTGCATCCTTTTTAATGCTTAGTTTCGCATCTCTCATTTTTTGGTCACTAATTTAGTCGTTTTTAGTAATTTTATATACGAATTTTGGTCATTTTGTTTGGTCAGATATCTCTCATTGTTTGGTCACTTATCTTTTTTTTGTTACTAATTTAGTTGTTTTTAACCAATATTATAATATCATTAGGGCATGGAGGAATCGAACCACCAACCTCCTGCTTGTAAGGCAGACACTCTTCCATTGAGCTAGCACCCGTTAAGAATTTGGGAACCTAACTTACAGAGTCCTCTATAATGGTAAAAAGGATCAATACACAACTTTGAGTATCTAATGGTCGGAAAAATATGATATATTATATAAGTCCGCAACATATTATCAAGAAGGTTATGAAATCCATAAGCCTTTTCTAGGAATTTTGAACAAAACTCAAGAAATTGGCTTAATGGCATTGCAAAAATCATTATTCCCTAGCAACCATTGTGTTTGTTTAAGGTTTCATATTTAATCGTACTCCATTAAGAGACCCATGATAAGAGGCCATGAAGACACATCCTTAAATGAGAATACAATGATATTCAAGCAAAATAACCATTGTTTACACCATATTGCAATAAGAGGGTACTGCTGTAATTTTAAGTCATCAACACACTATATAATGATGCTAAAGCTTGGAAAAAATGATTGTAAGAAACCTCAGTTCAAAAATATCTTTATTTTCAAGCAAAAATAGGACTTGTACAAAGCTGGAAATGATTGTTGTGTATGATTTGGACACTCATAAAATTTATATCAGCACTTGACTCTCAAAAATTTTTGACACTTACTGATGATACAAGATTGGAATAGATTTGGTATTTGTTTTTATTACAATAATGTTTAAAGGATTAATGTTTTTCCACAATGTGCTAATCTCAAGTGATCTTAAGGAATGTTTCTGACATTTATGAGTCATTAACATTTAACTCTTTGCACGGTACTATGTGATCCTGAGATTTATTAAGTATAGAAAATGTTGAATTACAAATTTGAGAAATGGATTTATTTCAATCCTTAACAAAGGTGGTTAAAATTAACTAAAACAACTTCCAATTAAAAATGAAGAATGAGATATCGGAGACTAATCACATCCTTGACTTGTTTGAAAAGGATAGTGGCAATCATGTTTAGGGAATTTAAACAAACTCGTGTGTTGCCTAGTCAACAAGAGAATTGAAAATCATCCAAACTAAATAATTACAGGAATATTTGATCGAGAAAGATGAGAATCTTGTGGTGAAAGCAATGAAATCTGTGCTTAGATTGGGCAGTTACTATTCAGCTGCCAAATATTGGAGATCTCTTTGGTAAATGTGTTTCATATCAAGCAAAGTCTTTGGCTGGTTAGTTAGAGACATGAAGGTCATCACACTCGATAATTAAAAGGAAGTGCATTTAGTGACAGTGGCTTAGCCACTCACTTTAGCGTGAATCCAAGCGTGGCTATAACATTTTAAAGTGAGCACAACCATATTTACTCACCCACCTCCAAAAATAGTAGCTACTCTTCCCAAAAAGGTTTCGCATATAAGATAATTGGCACCCCCAAAGGCTGCAGGAAATGGTGTTAATCCAAATCCTTGATAGTGGAAACAAGACTGTCAAAGGACTTCCAAGTGAAAGTGAGAAATTTGTCGGCTTCTTTGATAGAAATCAAAGGTGGAGGTCATGCAGAAGTAGTTGAAACTGAGTTGAATGGACTCCAATGTGTGCTTAGGAACATGAATGCTGAAGTGAGAGGCTTCTTCTTCTAAATCCAAAAATTAAATTCTCTTACCCTATGTTTCTTTCCCTTAACTACCAATCAACATAATTTGCTGAAGTACTTCAAAAATAACCTTTGATTAGAAGATGGTGGAAAACTATTCCTAGGGTAAAGTTTTAGCCCTAGCTAAAAGGCCCTCTATTTGATTTTATTCATAATATCTAAATATTTTTAGGAGCTAACCGGATCCATGGTTACATATTCAAGGGAATATTTCAAAGAGTACAATTGACCTACAAAGAAAACTTTTTTTAATTTTTTTTATTTTTATACAAAAAGATATTTTTTACTGCAAACTAACATAAATCATGTAGAAAAATAAATAAACTTCTAATCAAATTCACTATAGTTGTAGTATAATATTATTCTCAGCTTGACTGTATTTGTAAGCCAGTGCAAAAGATGCTCAAATTCAAAACCATTTAAACTAAATAATTGGATAACCTTCCTGTCGATCCAAATGTTTTGATGTAGTGTATCAAATATTGTGTCATGTCCTGTCCTTTGAGGGTACAAGCCATGAAAATGTACAAGCTATACTATATGAGTTTACATCCTTTCCTATAGTCACCTGCAACATATCATGTCATTCCTTGCATGTATGATCATGATTAGCAAAACAAGTATGGAATCCATTGCTAAGAGACTCATGTGGATTCCACTCACCCACCCCTTTCCATTTGAGAACTTAACCACATTACTTATAAAGCTAATTACCTTGGTCTTCCACAAGAACATGAATATTCCAACCAATATGACTCAATTTTAGCTTAGTCGCAAGGGCTGAAAACGTTCAAGCTCGGCTCACAATAATTTTCTGGGATGAAACTTGACCATACAAGGAAAGGAATTATATTTATGTGTCTGATTCTTCCCTCAAAAGATTTCAATAATTGGTATAGATTTAAAATTTAGCTAGGCCTTATATTTATGTACTAAGAGAATGTTCCAAATTTCAATAGCCAAACTGTCTATTTTCTTTTGTTGTTAATATCATCTTATCATATATTGCAAAGTCAATAGCTATACCGAAAAATAAAACAACAATATTCTACATCTAGCAACGAAAAGAAAGATGGTGCATATAAAAATGTTATCAAAAAATGTCAGTTCTGACCTGTTTTCACTCAAACCTATCTAGACCAATTGTTTGAACTGGTTTTGAATTAGTTTGTGCTAAAAGTGGCCAATCCAGGAATGGACAACTCCGCTTGGCTATCTTGGTCCAAATTGGATGATTTCTTCACTGTTTAGGCCATACCCCAGTCAGCCCAAAAAAATAAAAGAAAAAAGAACCTTCTAGAAGGACACTAAACATTACAATCAACCTACATATACATGACCCCTCTATTTGCCTCACATACTTTGTAATTCCCCTAACCAAATCATAGTATAAATTTTTCAATTCTTTGAGTTTGGTTGAAGACTTGGTCAATGTGTGTGGGATACTAACAACACTGTGGAAGATTGGAAATATGTCCTCAATTATTTTCTAAGGATAGGATGTGACAAGGTTCATATCAGTTCTGAATCCTTTAAAAAGGAGTGTCCTAGCCTGTACCTTTGACATAAAGAGACTATACCTTGTGGAAGACATTTGTACTATTGTGTACCATCTTCTGGTCATGCCATTCGTCCCAATCATTATCAGTTTGAGAATATTTATCTTAACAGTAAGAGGTTGTCATTTAAAATAAGTTACAGATTTGAAAATCCCCTTTAAAAATCAGTCCCTAGTATGCACTGTTATTGTTTTGAATTGTCAATGAAGTCTACAGTTCTTTTTCTTATCATATGGTGAATGTCTTGGTTTTCCATGTATATGAAATATTTACATACACATTGTTTGATAACAATATGATGACACATGAATCCTGAAAAAATCATTCCATGCTCTTAGACAAAGAATCAGTCCCAAAATTTAGTTTAGACATAGATACAACAAAGTGTTTAATAGAGGATACCACCCAAGCCATGTGACAGTTAACATTAATATTCATATCTAAACTGTTGGGTTTATATAGTGACATCTAGATATGTGCATTTAACTGTTTTATAACTTTCCCCAACCAAAAAGACATAACCAATCAGTTCCAACTTCCAAAAATTACCCAACTCTTAGCATGGTCTTTACAGTTTGGTTCAGTCATTACTTGGAGGGCAGACTAGATCAGTTTACAGTAGATGACCTACTCCATCCTTTTTTACAATTATTTATGCTATAGTTTGATTTAGGGAGATAACTACAACGATCCCAAAAAGGCCACACTCATGGCCTGTGTTCAAGATAGATGCAATACATTCTATAAAGGCGACAAAGCCATACAGAATAAGGATATATAGTTTGGCCATAATCCTGGCATATCCAAGCATATCTAAAATATTCTGAAAATAGGCCTGCCCTCAAAAGGAAGTATCCTACAACTTATCTCTTGTACCATAATTACAAGAAAAAACCCTCAACATGCATCTATTTTTTCTCCTTCCGTTGCCTCATAACTATCATAAAATGTTAAATTGCCCAACATACTTACACAGCATTTGAGTGGGGGTACGATATTGATTGCAAGTTCAGTTTTGGTGGCTATAGAGACCCATGTTCAAGCTCTAGATTTTGTTATGGACATCTTAGCAACTGATTTTCTCTTTTAGGGTCATGTTGCTCCCTTGCATGACACCTTGTGGTTTTCTAAAGGGAGAATGTTTTGGTCTGCTAGTGTTAGTGTTTGATGCCAACCTTACTGCTCTATAAAAGAATGTTTTGCAATAGGTTGGCCACTTGATTCCGACTTCTCTAATGGTAGGAGTTTCAATTTTCAGATAGGGATTTATTATTTTATCCAAGGTTTCTCCTTGTGGTGGTGCTCTATCTGTTGAATTTTTCCTTTTGTAAAAAGCTCTATTTTCAATGTTTTATAACTAAAAAGAAGAAGCATGTTCCAAAAAAGGTTATTAATATAATGAATAGGGAAATAGGGCCACTATAACAATCCCCAAAGCTAAAATAAGTGTCTACATCTAGTATGGAAGACATGCATCCCACAACACACATAAATGCTCTATGGAAGTTTCTGGTAATCACGTGGCTCATAAGTGGTAATTAAACCTTAACCTTGCTTTACTTGATAGATGGACACTGCTCTCAAGTCTAGCTCGTATAACTCCAATCCCTTGGCACCTACACTCCCTAATTTTCCTGGAAGAGTGAACAAAGAGTATCAAACTTCGCTACTTAATCCAGATTCCATAATTACAACTAGCAAGGGTAAGACTCAAGAGTACAATCATGTTCACTCCATTAATATCCATAGGTGACCCAATGGGGGGAAATATGACTTCTAATACATTACGTGACATGTACAGTGAAGGTAATGCCTAAGCCATCTCTAAGTTGAACTAAAAATTACAAGAATAAAATAAAATACATCACAAATTACAAAAATGTGACCAAATAAGCAATGCATCAACAAGATAGGTTTCTATCACTAAGTTGCAAACAACTTTCAATGATCAGCTTTCTTGGTCTAGCACTATAAATTCCTCCACTCCATCTCCCAAAATTCCATATACAAAGTGTGTGGAAGTATGGGATTTTCTTGTCCAAATCTGTGTGGCAGTGAAGATCCTCACAAAGCACAGGATGCATTTCTCATATCATTCAAGGCCGGTCTTCAGTCATCTCAGAGAAAATGTTTTCTTCAAACCTATAGACTATTAGTCTGGGTTCCCTTCATTAACACACATAAAAAGACATGAGGTGAAATTCCAGATGATGTATTTCCCTCTTATTGTATCTCTTTTTTTCGTTCTTTGCAAGACCATTAGAAATTTAGAAGACTTCAATCTAGTATTCTCCAATGGCTCAAGCTCGTCTTGTGTTCAAATTCAATTTCAAATAACGGTTCATCAATGTTGCATAGTTTCACATATCATTTACTTAAATCTTTTCATTTCCCCATGATGTCTCATGATTACTAGAATCTCCCATGTTATTGTTTAACCATTCGAGTCTTTCTTAGGATTAGGATATCCACTAGTACCTTCTTTGTTTTGAGTATTCTTCATTTGCGACAGTTTTCTTTGCCTTCACTACATGACATTATGTAAATCAAACAATTGGTACCCTTCTAGCTCATGTTGTGACAAAACACCATGCATGTTTCCACTGACTTGGCCTTGTAGCTCTACGAGAGTTCACTAATTATGATGATCCCCTCCACTGTCTATTTGGTATCATTCTCTTTCCTGCAAAACATCTTCGTGACTTTGATGCAAATACACCCCAAATGCTAAGTCTACCCAACATATACCATCCAAGCCTAATTCATCTCCAAGTATGCTCTCTCAGCCAATTATCAAGTTCTCATCATCATTCATAATAATGTTGTTGGAAATTGGTTTAATGATTATACAACATACATACTTGTTCAATGAAGATAAAATGTACTAAATTTGCATGGCTTAATCCTCAACTCTAAACATATATCTATAGGATCAACTAAGGGTTTTATCGTTGTTCAAATATCATGAATGACCAGTTTAAATAATCAATGTCTAAGCATCATTATAACGTATTGGGACTAAAGCCACAACTCAAGCTAATAACATATTGAAATCAAATGTGAAAATACAAGATAAAAATGCATGAGCGTGCAACTTATGTACCTAGGAAGGCCATAAAGGATGAGAATGGTTGTGACTTCGCATCTCCAAGTTAGCTTCTGAGGCCTAGTCCTCATGCCTGCAATATGATTTCGTGCTCAAATATTTGGCCTTGTAATAATATAGATGAACAAAGAAACACACAATAAAGTTACACTTTACAGAACATACTACCAAGCATAGCATTGGATAAGGTATTGAGTGAAACAAAGTAGTAAGCTCTTACATTGTTGACTGTCTGTTCTTCTGAAAGGCATAGTCCTCGAGTATCAGGAATATGATGGAGTCCCTATGAACAAAAATAAAACATGTCTTAACCAAGCACATGTTTGAGCCTTGAGGCGTGATAAAGGAGATAAGAAAACAAAAAAGTAATAGTAACACTACAGTAATACTTACATCCTTTTCACCCTCCATCGCTTCATTTACTGCTTGTCTTTCAACCAACAACATAGGTATTTTTTGGTCTAATCTCATATTCATGCCTTCGTAATAGTCCCTAATTTCATGGTAAAGAGGTTGGCATTCCCATGTATCCATTATTGATGAATCCAGACACTCTAGACATAGTTTACACCCATCATCCAAGGAAATATATTGCACATCTCTTGGCTAAAATAATTATGCAGAACCTAAAACTCCACAGGAACATGTGCAATAAACAACTAATAAATTACCTTTGTTAAATTCTATATTTCATAATTCTATATAATTTCCAGCTACATTTTTTTTGTTTTTAGATGTAACAAAACACCCCAACCTTGAGCCCGCAAGCAAAGGTAAGCTATTCCTCATGACTCACAGCCTTGACAATAATTGGCTCATGAAGAGTGAAACATGTTACAAGTGGGATTTGAATCTGGGTTAGGAAGATAACAATTCTACTCCCTAACCAGTAACCAAAGGAAAGATATTCCTCATGGATCACAGGCTCAACAACAATTGGATCATGAATAGTAAAACATGTCACAACCAGGACTTGAACCCAGACAAGGAGGATAGAATTCTCCTCCCTAAACACCAAAGCTAGACCCAACTGACAAATTTCTAGCTACAGTTGCTACTTACAATTGGGAAGTGTATTCTGGAATCTCAAGTAGTCAAGGTAGCATATAGGCCTGAATTTTAACAGTGAATTTCAACAGAGCCTAATTTTGGTTCCTTACTGTAGGGGCCCTCTCTATTGCAACATTATTTAATACAAAATCATAGTATGAATAATAGATAGTTGTGTAATATATATATATATATATATATATATATATATATATATATATATATATATATATATATATATATATATATATATATATATATATATATATATATATATATATATATATATATATATATATATATATATATATATATATATATATATATATATATATATATATATATATATATATATATATATATATATATATATATATATATATATATATATATATATATATATATATATATATATATATATATATATATATATATATATATATATATATATATATATATATATATATATATATATATATATATATATATATATATATATATATATATATATATATATATATATATATATATATATATATATATATATATATATATATATATATATATATATATATATATATATATATATATATATATATATATATATATATATATATATATATATATATATATATATATATATATATATATATATATATATATATATATATATATATATATATATATATATATATATATATATATATATATATATATATATATATATATATATATATATATATATATATATATATATATATATATATATATATATATATATATATATATATATATATATATATATATATATATATATATATATATATATATATATATATATATATATATATATATATATATATATATATATATATATATATATATATATATATTACACAACTATCTATTATTCATACTATGATTTTGTATTAAATAATGTTGCAATAGAGAGGGCCCCTATAATCTGAGGTCGCGTATAATCTGAGGCAAACGTATCTTACTTGTATTACCAATTTACCACTATCCTGAACGTTTTTCACTGTAGTCATAGCTCTTACAAATTACTATTGTTAAAACTTAATATCATTGGTATTATTTGAGCATAATTGATATATAACTCAATACTACAAATTTAACTAGCACTTACCTCCATACGCTGGTAACTACAACACCGAGGAGTGTCATCATGCTCATGTGAAGAACAATAACACTGCCCCCAGAATGGATGAGCTCTATATTCAATCAAGCTAGCTCTATGTGTTGGGATCTGCAGGCATGGATATCTCTATTATATTCTCCATTAACACTAGAAAAACCAATCATTGCAGAACAATATATGTAATCAGACAAGTTTGCTTGTCTGAATGTTTGAAAAGTTTGCTTGTAAAGGCTAACAACACGGAGCTTTATAAGGCTGAAAATAAGAAGTCATAAGATATAAGAAGAGTCAATATGAAGAATAGTTACTAAATTGGCTTTTAGCATATAAAGTAGTATGATATATATTTTTATTTCACTTCTAAATTATCGAATGTAAAGTTTCTTTTTCTCTATGAAAAAACCAAAACAAGATTCAATTAGTAAAACAAAATTTGAACTAAAGACTTTAGATAGTAATCACTTTGCAATGGTGAAAAAGTTTAGGATAGTGCAGATGGCATTCTTTGATGTCGTTTCACTTCTGAATTATCAAATGTAAAGTTTCTTTTTCTCTATGAAAAAACCAAAACAAGATTCAATTAGTAAAACAAAATTTGAACTATAAAATGTGCTTCATAAAATTTCATAAGCAAAATTTAACAACGTAATTGAGGGTAGTGACATAATTGAGAAACCACTAGCAATGGACCGTATATACGAGAAACTCTCAAACCTCAGTAAATTCACAACATACAAATAAAGTTGAAAAAATATTAATAATTAAGATGAGTCCAATTAGTCCTATGCCAACTACACAACCTATAATCATGGCATTTCAGGTGAGTGAGTTTCACTCAGGAATTAATGGATCGGGAAAATGCTCTATGCTATTTCCCAGTTCCACTCAGGAATTTTGTCAAACACTTGGTGTGTATTCATAAATTCTCTTGTCAAACACTTTGGTGTGTATTCATAAATTCTCTTGGTACAGAAGTTTAATGAATTTTTGCAAAAGGAGATATGAGGGTTTAACAATTAAGAATTAACCTGGAATTGAAATCCAAAAAGTCTGCTCGAGGAAATCCATGGCTGACAGTACTTTTTCTCATGATAGCTCGTCACCTCTTCCATGTACAAGTCGATTTTTAAATCTCCAAACGGCCTAAGCTGGATTGTTCATGACATGCTATCGAAGTCTAGGATCTTCTAATTTCACTAATAATGGATTATTTAATTGTTCATGTGTAGAGACAATGCCTGTTATATTCAGAATAATCATATGTATCATCAAAAAGTGCCAATGGTCGAGCTCTTTAAATGCCACCACTAATCTTGCAGCAAGATGATTTTTCTTAGGACACTTAACTCTAACCATAGCCTCTCTCGACAAAGGATTCAAACATCGAAACCAATATTAGGACACAGGTTTTTGAAACCAAATCCTTTCACATCATTGTTTGAAAGATCACCAAATGGGTTTTTTATCAAATCAAAATCAGTGCCTGAAAATCAAAAAGAACATGATTCTCTACATAACAATTATTTCTTCAAGGCTTTAAGTTGAGCCTGCAACTCCTTTTTATAAGATTTTGAATCTTGCAATTTTCTACAAAGATCATTAATGTAATATATGCTAGCATTCAATACAAAAACCTTATAATTCCCTGGGGTTTGGTTTATTGGTCACTCCATGGTTTGGTTTATTGGTCACTCCACAGCCTGTTAAGGAGTAGAGGCTGCAAGTCCTATTCAAAATTTCTGGTGCAAAAAGGACACTGCCCTTGTGCCCAGGGTTCCGTAGGCTGACCAAAGAGTTAGAAAGATAGCAGTGAAAATCAATCCTGTGTCACGAAATACAGTACAAAACTGGCTAGTTGCTGATTTACCTTGTAAAAAAAACACTACAACCTTATCAATTTTTGACGCGTTGGAAACCACGACTCTGAGGGAATTAAACATCTGGTTCAAATTTTTCGTTCCGCTGCCTTCTGGCTTCGACATCATCCAGAGGATTTTCTTTACCATTGGAAGGTGTCCTTCCCCATTTTCAAGTCCTTCCAGCAATGGCCTCGCTGCAATCAGCCTATTTCTATGAGGCCTCCACATCAGAATTTTTGGAAACCAATAAATCTCACTGCAACATTTCCATTTCCAGGAAGTGTAACATCATACAGAAAATTGGGGGAGATGGATCCGTGTTTTCGAGATGGATGGCGGTTCGAGAAAAAATTTAAATTTTAAGCACCAATACGTTTTTTTAGTTTAAGTGCCAATACGAGTGATAAGATGTCTATGAAAATATCCCTTGATTTAGTAAACTCTCCATCGTCTTGGAATCATCGTTCAAAAGTTTACCCTTCTCATCCCTTCCAAAGGGTTCTAGCCCTTCCTATAATTGTAAAGTTAAAATTGCCGTTAAAAAAAATTAAAATATGAATTTCACCCTTTCAATTAAAAAGGACATGATTTATATCAAAATTTCAAAAGAAGGGAAGCATTTGAAATTACCCATTCATATAAATTTCTCAGTATGTTGAAATTCTTATGCTATAAAGTTCGACTCGTCATTCAAAATATTGAAAATATCATAAACTATAAGAACTCACTCACTCATGTCACACTCACTGCTCAATCGTTCAAGATGACGAGTGATGACTAGCGACTATGAGGAATTGGCCACCGAGATTTGACTCTAACTCTCAAGTCACTTGGAACTATGATGAAAGGAGTGACAATGTTTCAATCACTACGACTGTAAGACTAGAGAACCACTACTAGGACCAAAATAAGTGCAAAACTTTGTTCCTACTACCTATGTGAACCTGACTACCAATATCCATTCGTTTTCGTCAAAATTAAATTCAAATGGATGGTTTGATGAGTCCTCCTCTGCAAAACTTCATTTCTTGCATGAATTCCACATAATCACATCAACTATAAAAAAAACACTCAATGGCATGCAACTAGGATCACAAACCATGCAGAGTCATATTTATGCATTGATGAAGATAGGTGGGCACATTATATGGAGAAATAATGATTTAGAAAAAAAAATTGGACCAAAGCACCACAATGGTTATTAATGAAATTAAAAAAACAATTTTTGGCTTAGGAAAAGTATTCAATTTGATGGGTGGCATGATCATGATGTAATATCCTTCCATCCTTCCAAACATTTATGGTTTCTCACCACATTTGTCCTTGGCACTTGCCACCAAAATACATATAAAATTTACTTGTCTTTACATCCTCTTCTCTTTAAATCCTCCTCTCACATTCATAACTAAGGATTATTATGCACACACATCTTCACCTTATAATATCAATTGGGTGAAGGCACATAGATAACCATAAAATATCAAATGTTTCAAGACCCAAAGAGTAAGAAAATATCAAATGTTTCAAGACCTAACGAGTAAGAGATAACTATAAGTAAGTCTTATATTAAATTTACCATATAAGTCTTTAATTGACACTATCAACTCGGATTTGACACATTGGATTGTTGTGATCTTCTTATCACTCCTTACCAATGTGATTGAAAGGCACTCTTTGAAGGTGAAGAACATAGTTTTACACATTTTCCCTCATTCTTATGCCTTTTGGTAAGACAATAAGGTAGTAGCTTGCATCAACATGGAAAACAAAATTCAACATAGAGGTAACTACATTATCTATTTTAGAGCCTCGAGCTCCTAATTATTCACACCTAGAACTTTCTCAAATATAGCCATTAACATTATTCTTTGGTATTCTGGTTCAATTTAAAAGGAAGAGCACTAATATACTTCCATGGACATAGCGAGCACTAATATCTGGTGTCATAAACCACATGAAAAAAAACTACCCTATAGGTAATAAAAGGACTATAGTATACCATATTAAAAAAAATGAAAAGTGAAGTATATGAGATTTTGCTCAAAAGCAGCCATGATACTAAGCTTAATAACTATAGAAAAGAAGTATGTTGAAGTTTAGAGCTCACACCATCCTTTTAAACCAAAATAAACCAATCCCATCGAGGGATGTGAAGAGCTTCCTTAGACAAAACATCTACATCATGGTCCCGCTCTCAAAAAAATTGATTGAAAGACAAGTTATTGAAAGTATTTGTAAAGTTAATTGTCTCATCCAATAGAGGTTGTAAATGGAAATTCCTCGTCATGTATTCATGTTTTATCTATTTGATTACCAACATCGAATCACTAAATACCTATAAAAAAATATTTCCCATATTTAGTTATCAATGTAAGAATCATTCTTAAAGCCCACACTCTGCTAAATTATTATTACCTTGACCAATCTCCACTCTAAAACTAATAGAGTGAGTATTTGAGATTTGCAGTCGAGGTTCCCCTTGGGAGGCTCCATTGAAATAGGTCAAATCCTTGCTTTTGTTAATGGTCCCTTCCTTGATCACTATTGGAACTTACCAATTATGTGTTTCTTAAAAGAACTCATTATATGGATTCCTTATACTGCCATAGCAAAAGGGTGTACCATTTTTTCATCAAATAGTAATGAATTTCTGGTCATCCATATGCCCCGCATCATAATAAGTGGTAAAATTCTAGAAAAATTGTTCTTATGTTATCACATCGCTTCTTTAGTCCTTGATTGTGTGGATATGAAACCCCGTATCATCCAATGTGGTAGTTAATAATCATAGTGTATTAGGGTGCTAGGGTGTTGAGTTAATAGTCTATATTCTTATAGCTACAAAAATGGCTTTTCCCGGAGAATCAGGATTGGACATTTTACCTCGCATTGGATTTATGAACTTATATTTGAGGTGTAGACCTTTCACACTAATCGTCATAATCATCACCATCATCATCATCATCATCATCACCATCCTCATCATCATCATCCTCATGATCATCAGCATCATCATCCTCATCATCAATGTCATATTCATCGTCATAATCATCAACATCTTTGCCATGATCCTCATCATCAGCGTCATCACCCTCTTCCTCATCAACATCATCATCATCATATTCATCATCATCATCATCATCATCATCATCATCATCATCATTATCATCATCATCATCCTCATCATCTTCATCGTCATTGTCGTCTTCATAATCATCAACATCTTCATCATGATCCTCATCATCAGTGCCGTCACCCTCTTCCTCATTAACATCACCATCTTCATCATCATACTCATACTCCTCATCACCATATTCATCATCATCCTCATCCTCATGATTGTCATCGTCATCCTCCTCATCCTCATCCTCATCATCATCATCATCCTCATTGTCGTCGCCGTCTTCATCCTCATCATTGTCACTGTCGTCATCATCATCATCATCGTCGTTGTTGTTGTCATCACCATATTCGTCTTCATCATCATCCTCATCGTCGTCGTCGTCATCATCATCATCGTCCTTATCATCAATGTCATTTTCATTTTCACCATCATCAACATTGTTTCCATCATTTCCCACCTATCCCTTGAAATATGTTGTAATAACACAATATGACTAGCTAAATGCAAAGAGATAAAAGGAGATAGTATCGATAGCTTTAGAGTGCTTGGAGTTGAACTTTATGTGTTTAAATTTATCGATAGCATAAAGCAAAATCAAAATTGATAGGGCATTTAAATATATATAAATGTCGTCAAATTTCGGTAGAGCAAACGGTTGAGAGGGGTTTCATTTGCTTGGCGGCCCAAGATCAAAACCCGTGGTTCCTAGAAGGTGAAATTTAAGTCCAACCATGCTAAGGGTTGGTGCGGCCAGGCTGGTTGCGATCCTCGAGTGATTTTGACGGCTTAGATGCCCCTGGATCGTGGTTTCTTAGACCAAAGGTTCACCCAACAAGTCACAGGGCACTTAACCAACAAATATATATATATATATATATATATGTCTTTCATCACCATTGAGGCTTAGTCATTATATTAACCTCGTAGAAGGCTTTATACCCCTCCTTTGAAATACATATACCCTAATAATGATTTTGGATCATATCAATTTATTAGACTTTATTAAAGACTTTAAAAAAAAAAATTCCTCAACATCCATCGCTCTAGCGATGAATGTAGTATATGTCACTATAGTGACGAATGTCCGTCGCTTTAACAACATTATGGACTATGCGTCACTAAAAAAACGATCCTCGGGGAAATTTTTATTTTTTTCCAAAATTTCAAATTGTTCTTCCATGAAAAACTTGATTTTAATGTATTTGTGGCAAACTGTCGTGGGACTTTTGAGCCATATGTAGTAGTGTGAGCCATAACATTTTTCTGTGGAGCTCATGGGTCATGCATGGAGCCACAATAACCACATAGGAAATTAGTAGTAAATATCATCCCTCAAGTGCATTATGGTGGTGATTTTGAGGTTTTCCACATTAGAGGTTAGTTTTGGTTCCTAAGACGTGGTTTGGTGCCAAGATATAGGTTATTTCACCATAACATTTGTCCTTGAGGCTCATGGGCAATGTGTGGGGCCTCGAGCCGCCATAGTTTTGCATGTGAGAGGGATATGGTGCTCATTTAAAGCTTTGGGATGCTAAGTGTGATTCTCATTTCCCATTCAATAGTCCAATGCAAAATTACAAAGCCTTACACCAATATTTTCCTCTATGGCTCATGGGCAATGTGTAGGGCCTTAGTTATCACATAAGCCCTTCATAGGAAAAATTTAACCTGCAAGAGGAATATAGTGGCCATATCAAGATTTGTAACACTAAGGATGGTTGTTATGAACTAATATTTAAATTAATGTTGTTCAAAGTCTTTACCAATTCCATATAGGTCTCATGGTCCATGCATGGTCTTCTAAGCCACCACATAGAGCTTCTATAAGGAATATTTAGCATACATGTGATATATGGTCATTTTGAGGATTAGCAAACTAAGGATGGTTCTAAAGGCCCATTCCTTGGTATAGGTCCACATATAAAATCTCACATTACATATTTCCATAAGGAGCTCATGGTCCATTTATGGGGCCCCAAACTAACATTCATGCCCTCCATAAGGATTTTGGATTTTAAGTGTAATATTGTTAGTATTTTGAGGTTTAAACTACCAAGGATGGTTCTCAATACATGTCCCATGGTTTGATGTGAAAAGCAATGGTCTTAGACAACAACATTTGTTTTGGGGCTCATGATCCATCTATCACTCCATAGGCCACTATTGGGGATAAATATTTGTTGACCTGGTGTCTTTGCATGTTAAATTGCAACATTTAGTGTGTGCAAGAAAGTTAGGAGAATTATAGAGTATGGTGCTTGGTGCAAAGGTCGTGGATCCTAGTGATTGTTTTTTTCGATGATTAGATCCAATAACACACTTCATTCTTTCTTCGATTGGAGGTGTGGGGGACTATGCACTTAGTGATCATAGGGAGATATGCAATAATTTTACGTTGTTTGTGGACATGAATTCCTTCTACATAAATAAAATATAGTATCACACAAAAATGCTATCACATGAATCATGACCATTGACAGTGACATTGATATATCTGATGTTATGTCGGACGTTTTTCGAACAGAATTCCTAGCTCTAAACCTAGTGCAATTCCTAGTGCGGTTCCTTTCGAAATTTCTGGCATTATTCCAAGCACTATGCGTGGCTCTATACCTGCCGCTATGTTGGATGTTTTATAGGCGCAAATCCTGGCTCTATACTTGGCACTATGTTGGATGGTTTTACTACCAAAATTCATGGCACAATTCCTATCGCTAACCCTGGATTAATATATGGTGCTATGTTATTCAACGACTATTCAAGACATTTTTTTTAGGCTATTCTGGGTGTTATATGGGATGCTTTTTTGGACGCTAATTGGGACATTAATTGGGATGCTAATTGGGACGCTAATTGGGATGCTAATTATCATCCAAAATAACACCAACTTTTAAAAGGGATGCTAATTGGGATGCTAATTATCGTCCAAAATAACGCCAACTTTTAAAAGGGATGCTAATTGGGATGCTAATTGGGACGCTAATTTGGATGCTAATTAGCATCCAAAATAGCACCAGCTTTTAAAAAGGGACACAAATAATGCCATTAATAGTGTCATCCTGTGGAAAAGCGTCCACTATGTCCAAAAAATGATGAAAAATACACTAAAAGTGATAGTGGACGCTAAAAAGGAAGCTAAAAGAGATGCTAATCACAGGGTTTTGTTGTAGTGCTGGAACCAAGAGAAAAGTTAGTGAAGTGGTAGAGAAATTCCCATTAGTCATGGATGGGTTAGTCATTTATGCAAACTTGAATGTTCTACCACTGGGTTCCTATGATATTCTCATTGGAATGGACTCGTTATAAGCACACAGAGTTAAGCTTGACTATTATAACAAGACATTTGAATGCATGGATGAAGAAGGAAACCCAAGGGTTGTAAGAGGCATTCCAAATGTGATTTTTGTTAGGAATATTGCAACAATGCAGTTGAAGAAGTTATGTAGGAAAGGTTGCATATTGTATGCAGCCCATGTTTTGGAGGCAGTAGAGAATGAAACTCCTAGGTTGGAGGACTTTCATGTATTGCAGGAATTCAGGGATGTTTTCCCTGAAGAAATTCCAGGGCTTTCTCCAAAGAGAGACATTGATTTTACAGTTGACCTCATTCCTGGACCAACACCAGTGTCCAAGACACCCTACATGATGAGCACACCAAAATTCCTAGAGCTGAAAATGTAGCTGCTAGAGTTGTTGGAAAAGAAATATATCAGGCCAAGTGTATCCCCGAGGGGAGCACCAATTATGTTTGTGAAAAATAAATATGGTACACTCATGTTATGTATTGATTCTGGATAGTTAAATAAATTCACTGTGAAGAATAAATACCCTTTACCTTGAGTTGATGACCTTTTTTATCAAATAATAGGAGCAAAGGTATTTTCAAAGATTGACTTGAGGTTTGGTTACCATCAGGTAAGAATCAAGGATGAAGATATTCATAAGACAGCCTTTAGAACAAGGTATGGAAACTATGAGTTTATAGTGGTACCATTTGGTCTCACAAATGCACCAGCTACATTTGTGTGTCTCATGAATAATGTTTCCAACAAGTATCTAGACAAGTTTGTTCTTATTTTCCTAGATGGCATTGTTATTTATTCTAAAAATGAAGAAGAGCATGAAGAACATTTGAGACCGACATTGAAATTGCTAAGGGAGCATAAGTTGTATGCAAAGTTGAGCAAATGTGACTTTTATAAAGATAAAATTCATTATTTGGGTCACATTATCCCAAAGGAAGGAATATCTGTGGACCCTAAAAAGATTGAGGCCATCATGAATTGGCCAACCTGTAACGCCTTGGTTTTGACCCCATGGTAATGAATTGCATATGATGTAAATAACGTTTATAAATCGTGGTGTGGAGCTCAAGGAAAATTCCCCACCATGGATTTATTATTTTATGTTTCGGCAATTAAAATCAATGTCGATGGTTTATGTGCTAGCTAGGAATAATATGTTTTGAGACATCATGTAACTATGCAATTAATAAAAATACCACAACTAGCTATGCGCCGCAACATTAAAGAGATGGGGGAATGATTTCACAAGGAATAGGGAGGGGGAATAATCAAACCCTTGATCCAATGGGGTAAATCCAATGTCAAAGGGAAAAACCATAAAGTTGTCAACTACCCATTTTTGTCTTTTGTACCCAGTCATCTAGAAGTTGGTTGATGAAGTTATTTCCTTGGGATGGGAAAGGTACAGGGGTCAAATTCGAATTTGGGAAGCCACTCATTTTTGGAAAACGTGATTTTGACTTCTTGGGAAAGTAAATGTTTGGAAATGCATACCCAATCTATTATTCACCCAAGGCCTTTCATTCCTCACCCATTCTCGTGGAGGTTGGGGCTCTCTCACGTAGCTGAAGCTTACTGACCTCTCTCCCTCACGATTTGTTGCCATTTCTTCATTTCTCCATGCTCGGAATTCATTTTCTGTGATTGTTGGGTGAATGGGAAGAAAGGGGCCATGATTTTGGGGTTGAGGAGGCTGTTTCTACCCCTATGAGTAGGTTGGGAGCTTCCCCCATGTTTTTCAGTATTTTCCATTTTTTCTCCATGGCTGGGAAGTCGTTTTTGTGTTGCTCAGTTAATGGGAGAAGGGACCCACCATTTTGGGGGTTTTAAGAGGATGTTTTCCTTTCCTCACGCAGTTGAGCTTGAATTTTTCCCCTCATGATTTTTGTTGTTTCCTCATTGTTCCATACCCAGAAATTTGTTTGTGTGTTGCTTATAGGTTAGGGAGCCAAGATTTCTCAATTTGTGGGTGAATGGAGGTCGTTTTTGCTACTGCTATGCCCAGAAACGTTTTCTAAGTTCAGATGTACAATTTTGGGTTTTATGGTGGTTGATTTGCTCCAATATTGCCCAAGAATTATTCCTGGAGTCTATTTTCTCCTGTGGGCTATTTTTCCCCATATGCCATTTCTGTTTGTAGTTCCTAAGACGTTTTTGTCCTTACCCAACAATTGTATTTTGCTGTGAAGTGCATGCTTGTGTTGACTTGGCTGAGTAAGTCCAAGGAACCCATCTATTAGATGGTTGACTTTGTTTGGATGTTATTCTTGGCTTGGATGAGTAGGGCCAAGGCCTCCATGTTATTGGCTTGTTGCCCTAATAGTCTATGAAACCCAACTGTGTGTTGGCTTGACTATGGGTGTATGGTCTTGCTGTGTGTAAGCCTGATGTTCCCTAGTTCCTTGTGGAAATCATGCCCAGCTCAGGGGTGGCAGTGGTGCTGAGAAATTGATGAGCACACTGGCCTATGGTTGGGCGGCATGTTGCAGCGACATAGCTTGTTGCAGGGAAGCTTCTTCTCAAGATAAGTATTCTTTGTGTATTTAATTTCCGCAACTGTATTTTTTTTAGGAATTACTATGAACATGTTGAATGCTTGAATGTTTTTTTTATTCTGCTATTTATTTCATGTATAATGCATCTATGTATGTTTTTAATTCAATGCATTTTTTATTATCATGTTGATGAGGCTAGATCGTCGTTTGACAGCAACAACAACTCACTCGCATCCTCTCCATCGTCGGGATGAGGGGAGGGGACGTGATAGTGTGGTATCATAGAAAAGGTTGCAACATTGGGAATCAATGGGCCATGAAGAGAAATTGACAGAGGAAGAATCAACCTTTGTGTTCAGCAGAAAAAAGAGGCAGACCGAAGAGATTTCCAAAATTTCTTTAAGTATTGGAATTTGTCTGTCGGCTCAGTTAGATGAAGTTGAGATGATACTTATCGGCTAAGTTAGCCAAAGTGAGTTGACACATGTCGAATGAGTTAGCCAAAGTTGAGCCAATGCATGTTGGCATGAATAGGGCTAAGTCGAGCCGATGAGGAAGGAAAGGAAAAAACTTTCCAAAATTTTTTGAAGTGTTCGAAATTTGCATGTCGGCCGAAATAGTCAAGTTCTGCCAACACAAGTCAAGTAAATTGGTGGAGTTTAGTCGATGCTTAGCCGACGAGAAGAAGGAGGAAAAGAAAAAAATTCTGAAAAAAAAATTTACTATGTCGAAAAATCAACAAAAATTGGTGAATTTTTTCGATACGTCAGCTAAATTTTGCCGACACACATCGAAAAAATTTTGTAGTTTCACTCAATACATGTAGACAAGAAAGTCAAGCCTCAGCCAATACGTGTTAGGTGGAAAGTCAGAATTTTTTCGACATGTTGGCGAGATTGGAAAGTTTTTCTCGATTGAAAGAAAGTTCAAAATTTTTCCGACATGGCGCAAGGCTTGGCAAGTCTTGTCGATCGAAAGAAAAAATCAAAATTGTTTCGACTCATCGGGAGCAAAGGTGAAGTTTTGCCGATCGAAAGGAAATGACAAAGTTCGTCGACATGTTGGAAGGAAAAGGTGAATTGAGCCGACATGTCAAAAAACTTTTGGTGAGTTTGACGATCGAAGGAAAATGAAAAATTCACCAAAACAGGGAAATTAAGCAGGTTTTTCAGTTGTATTTACAGGGGCCGAAAAGCCCCCTTGACCCCCGTCGTCCCCCTGAGACAGTCAGTTAAAGATGATAAGAATATAAAGGAAGAAAAAGAAATGTACAAGGACATTTATATAAAGAAGAATCAATATTGTATTCTCATGGAGAGGGAGTCACCTTGGAAGAATAAATTATGAAAGCAGAACATCATTCTGTTATAGATGAAGGGACACCATATGAAGATGGTATTGAAACACATTTAGATAGTGTATCTATTCAGGTTGTGAAGCATAGGATGGATGCTTTGAGCAAAGACATAATTAGACCATTGACAGAGGAATATGTTCATTGTTGTGAAGTGAAACATAACATCATCTTAGAAAAGATGGTACAGAAGGACTAGTTGAACGCCTTGTGAAATATTGGGACAGTTCAGACCAGTAGAAGAATGTGTTGTTAAGAAAGTCAATGGGAGATAATAAATTCAATTATTTTGACATTAATTAATTGTGTATATCTGCAGGAATAACATTTGTTGAACCTTGTAAGATTTCCCCATAGGTAAATGAAGAAGCAGGGGAAGACACTTGCATATTTTGATAATAGTGTTACTGACACGCAGGGGAAGAAATATGTCATGACATAGGAAGGGGATATAATGTTTCAAGAAGGTGATCAGCCTATGATGGAAGGGAGTACGAGAAATTCTCACAAGAAGAATGTGAATATTGACTCAAGGAAAAAAGGTTTCAAACCTTCTCACCTCCTAAATCAACAAAGGTAGATCATCAATCAACTATGGTGGAAGTTGAGGGTGAGATTGCTAAGCAGACTATTTATGTTTTGAATGACCCTGGATCCACTCACAACTATATCACCCCTATACTTGTGAGATGTGCCCTTTTAAGAAGTAAAAGCATAGAAGATCATGGTTATCCCAACTAGCCACTGGAACTAAGAAGAAGGCCAGTGAGGTGGTAAGGAAATGTCCATTGGTCAGGGATGGGCTAGTTACCTGTGCAGATATGAATGTTCTGCCACTTCGATCCTATGATGTCCTCATTGGAATGGATTGGTTGGAAGCACATAGAGACAAGCTTTATTGTTACAACAAGACTTTTGAGTGCTTGGATGAAGAAGGAAACCTAAGGGTTGTGAAAGGATTTCCAAAAGTGATCTCTGAAAGGCAGTCTTCAGCAATACAACTGAAGAAGTTCGGTGGTAAATGTTGCAAAGTGTATGCAGCTCATGATTTGGAGGCAACAAAGATTGATACTCCTAGGTTGGAGCGATGTCATGTGTTGCAGGAATTCGGGAATTTTTTTCATGATGAAATTCCAGAGCTCCCTCCAAAGAGGGACATTAATTTTACCTTTGAGCTTATGCCAGGTAAAGAACCAGTGTCTAAGGCACCCTATAGGGTGAGTACACCAGAAATGCTAGAGATGAAGATGCAGTTGGAAGAGTTATGAGAAGAAAAGTATATCAAACCAAGTGTGCCCCCGTGGGGAGCACTAGTTTGGTTCGAGAAAGAGAAATATGGTACACACAAGATGTTTATTGATTACAAGCCATTGAACAAAGTCACTATGAAGAACAAGTATCCCTTTCGTAGGATTGATGACCTATTTGATCAAATGAGAATAGCAAAGGTGTTTTCCAAGATTGACTTAAGGTTTGGTTACCAGCAGGTAAGGATCAAGGATGAAGATGTTCATAGGACAACCTTCAGAGAAAGGTATGGATCTTATGAGTTTGTAGTTGTATCATTTGGTTTCACAAATGCACCAACTACATTTATGTGCCTCATGAATAGTGTTTTTCATTAAGTTTTGGACAGGTTAGTTATTGTTCTCCTTGATGGAATTCTTATTTATTCTAATAATGAAGAAGAACATGTGGAACATTTGAGGTTAACTTTGAAATCGCCTAGGAAGCATAAGTGGTATGCAAGGATGAGAAAATGTGACTTCTATGAGGATAGAATTCATTAATTGGGTTACATTATCTCAGATAAAGGGATATATGTGGACCCTGAAAGATTGAGGCCATGATGAGTTGTCCTGCTCCAAGAAAGTTAACAGATGTAATATCTTTTGTGGGACTTGCAGGACATTGCAGGAAGTTCACTGAAGGATATTCTGCAGGTAAAGTGGAGTCTATGTATAGGCTGAGGAAGCCTACACGTGAACTTGTAGTTCCATGAGGAAATGGCCCTTGTGTGTATGAGAATACATATGAGGACTTCCTGAAGACTACAGGTAGAATGACCTGAGCAGAGAAGTATGGTTTTTCCCAATGAAACCGAGGGCAGGAAGCTGCCATGTGCCATGAGAAGGACCTCATGACTGAGAATAGATGATTGGAACTTCATATTGCAATTTTTTATGTTGATTATGGGAGGTTGTGATCTCCTGTGATGGTTTTGAATCATGCTAACAATGTGTTTGTCTTGTATTGCTTGATGTCTGAAGTTTCCTATTGCTAACTGTGACTGTTTGGCTTATTCAAAATTGTGTCAATATGACATGTTGTATGTGGATGTCCAGGTTTTGGGCAGCATGTGTAAGTAGGGGATAAGTACTCCCACTTGCAAAAGCCAAACAATATGAGGATGGCCTCATGGTTGCAAAAATATGATTTTCTGCAGGAAGCAGGATTGTGAACTTAGATTTTTATTTGACTATCAATGTTATTGATTGTTCAATATTTGGGAAATCATGTATGCATGAAATAGATTTGAAAATCTATGATTGAAATTTTTATGATGACATCTCATATGAACTGCATACTTGTATGTAACGTAGGTGAGATGATGAAAGTACATCCTTGGAGTACATAGCTTCTCGGAAGGATGGGTTTGGGATACATAACTCCTCGGAAGGATGTACTGGGTGTACATGGCTCCTCGAAAAGATGTACTTGGATACATAGCTTCTTGGAGAAATGTGTTTGGAATAGGTTTGAAAACATATGATTGCAATTTTTTTTATGATGACGTCTCATATGAATTGCATGCTTGTATGTAACACAGGTGAGATGATGAAAATATGTACTGGATGTACATGGCCTCTCAGAAGGATGTTCTTGGATACATAGCTTCTCGAAGGGATGTGTTTGGGATAGGTTTGGAAACCTATGATTGCAATTTTACGATGACATCTGATGTAAACTGCATGTATGTATGTAACGCAGGTGAGACGATGAAACATGTACATGGAGTACATGGCTCCTCTAGAAGGATGTACTTGGGTACATAGCTTCTCCCCTCTTCCATCTAGGCACTGATATGCATCACTGGGGACGCCCAGGGTGTAAGAAATCCAGTTAGACTTCTTTCTACACACATTCACGCCATAAGGGGACTGTCATGAGAGTGGGAGCTCCGTGAAGAGAATAAACCCTAGGTATTATGATGTCTGGAAAGGAAGCACCTGAGAATTGGTAAGAACTTGGAGGAGGTGCTAGGCCCTTAATCCAGAGATGTCATTAAGCACCCAAGGAGGTGTTAGGCTCTGAAGCGAGGCTGACCAGATTTTGGTTGAGAGATGCTATACAGATAAGTATTGGATTACTTGGCAAATCCTGGTTGACTTTCTATAATTACACATGTACATAATGATTCAGCTAAGATTTTTGAAAATCTTGTTAAGAAATAAATCCTGCGAAAATGAATCTGACATGTGAATTAATCTATTATGGTTCCTAGAAAGGAAGTGCCTGAGAATTGGTGAGCACTGGAAAAGGTGCTAGGCCCATAGGCTAGAGCTTCCATTGAGCACCCAATGAGGTGTTAGGCTCTGAAGCAGGGGCTGACCAGATCCCGATTGAGAGAAGCTATGTAGATAAGTACTTGGTTTACTTATCAAACTTTTCTTGTTGTTGATTTTCTGTAAATATGCATGAGCATATGATGCCACCATGGTTTTGAAAATCTTGTTATAGAATGCATCCTGTAGGAATGAATCTGACATGTGAATTAAATTCATTGTGGTTTTCGGAAGGGAAGCACCTGAGCTTGGTAAGCACCTAGAGGAGGTGCAGTCTCTTGAGCAGAACTTCCATTGAAGCACCCAAAGAGGTGTTGGGCTCAAGAACGGATCTATCATACCTCAGTTGACAGGTATTTTCAGCTGATCCAAGGCTTGAAAAAATTTGGCTACCCTTTAATGCACACCTAGGTGTAGGGTGGGGCAAGGTTGTGAGTGTCATGGTTGTATAAAGCCCAGTCATACACCTGTGGAACCAAAAGAAGATACTTATGCAAATAAATATTTGGTTCACTTGACAAATTCTTGTTGATTTTATGTCAATATACATGTGCATATGATTCATCTACGATTTTGGAAAATCTTGTGAATACTAACATGGGAATTGACTCATTGCTTGAGGATTGAGCATTGGTATTGTTGGTTTCCAAAGACATTGGAAATGTTCCAAGCTGAGGAGAAGGATTCTCTAAGACCCAGAAAAAGATTCTATGGTGTGTACTGATGCATGTAATCAAGTACTTGGAGGAGTTCGTATGCAAAACAACCATGAAGTGGAACCAAGGAGGAGCTCCAAATTGTACCATTGGACAGGTAAAAGTGCAGAGGAAGCACCACGATCCTGATACGGCTACATGGGAACTAGAGGACACCATGTGATTGGTGCACCCAGGTTTGGTTCAATTTTGCAAAGCACTGAGGGCGATGCCACTGTAGCAATTGTTAATTTTTTGTAAAGCATCGAGGATAGTGCTGTTGAAGGGGGAGGGGAATGTAACACCCCAGTTTTGACCCCATGGTATTGAATTTCATAGGATGTAAATAGCGTTTATAAATCGTGGTGTGGATCTCAAGGAAAAGGCCTCACCATGGATTTAGTATTTTATGTTTCAGCAATTAAAATCAATGCCAACAGTTTATGTGCTAGCCAGACACAATATGTTTTGAGACATCATGTAACTATGCAATTAATAAAAATACCACAACTAGCTATGCGTTGCAACATTAAAGAGATGGGGGCATGATTTCACAAAGAATAGGGAGGGGGGAATAATCAAACCCTTGAACCAATGGGGTAAAGGCAATGTCAAATGAAAAACCCATAAAGTTATCAACTACTCATTTTTGTCTTTTGTGCCCATTCATCTAGAAGTTGGTTGATGAAGTTATTTCCTTGGGATGGGAAAGGTATGGAGGTCAAATTCGAATTTGGGAAGCCACCCATTTATGGAAAATGTGATTTTGACTTCTTGGGAAAGTAAATGCTTAGAAATGCATGCCCAAGCTATTATTCACCCATACCTTTCATTCATCACCCATTCTCATGGAGGTTGGGACTCTCTCACGTAGTTGAAGCTTGTTGAGCTCTCTCCCTCACGATTTGTTGCCATTTCTTCATTCCTCCATGCCCAAAATTCGTTTTCTGTGATTGTTGGGTGAATGGGAAGAAAGGAGCCATGATTTTGGTGTTGAGGAGGTCGTTTCTACCCTTGTGAGCAAGCTAGGATATTTCCCGATGTTTTTATGCAGTTTCCCATTTTTCTCCATGGCTGGGAAGTCATTTTTGTGCTGCTCAGTGAATGGGAGAAGAGACCTACGATTTTCGGGGTTTTAAGAGGATTTCTTCCTTTCCTCACCCAGCTAAGCTTGCTGGGAATTTTTCCCCTCATGATTTCTATTGTTTCCTCATTGCTCACACCTAGAAATTTGTTTGTGTGTTGCTTAATAGTTAGGGAGCCAAGATTTCTCGATTTGTGGGTGAATGGAGGTTGTTGTTTCTCTTTCTATGCCCAAAAACGTTTTCTGAGTTCAGATGTACAATTTTTGGGGTTTATGGTGGTTGAGTTGCTCCCATATTGCCCAAGAATAATTCATGGAGTCGATTTGCTCCCATGGGTTATTTTTCCCCATATGTCATTTATGTTTGTGGTTCCCAAGACGTTTTGTCCTTACACAACAATTGTATTTTGTTGTGAAATGCATGCTTGTGTTGACTAGGCTGAGTAAGTCCAAGGAACCCATATGTTAGATGGTTTATTGTGTTTGGATGTGATTGTTGGCTTGGATGAGTAGGTCCAAGGCGCCCATGTTATTGTCTTGTTGCCCTAATAGTCTGTGAAACCCAACTGTGTGTTGGTTTGACTATGGGTGTATGGTCTTGTTGTGTGTAAGCCTATTGTTCCCTAGTTCCTTATGGAAATCATGCCCAGCTCGAGGGTGGCAGTGGCACTGAGAGACTGATGAGCACACTAGCCTATGGTTGGGTGGAATGTTGCAACGACATAGCTAGTTGTGGGGAAGCTTCTTCTCAAGATAAATATTCTTTGTGTATTTAATTTTCACAATTGTACTTTTTTTAGGAATTACTATGAACATGTTGAATGCTTGAATGAATGTGTTTTTATTCCGCTATTTATTTCATGTATAAGCCATCTATGTATGTTTTTAATTCAATTCATTTTTTATTATCATGTTCATGGGGATAGATCATCATTAGACAGTAGCAGCAGCTCAGTCGCGTCCTCTCCATCATCAATATGAGGGGAGGGGACATGACACAACCCCAAGAAATGTGACAGATGTGAGATCTTTTATGGGACTTGCAGGATAATACAGGAGATTCATTGAAGGATTCTCCAAGGTTGCACATTCAATCACTTCTTTGCAAAAGAAGGGGATAAAGTTTGAATGGACACCAAGATGTGAAGAAAGCTTCTAGTAGTTGAAGAATATTCCTACAAGTGCACCAATTATGAAAATTGCAGATCTAGAAAAATACTTTGTGGTCTGTACTGATGCATTGAATCAAGGACTTGGAGGAGTTCTTATGCACGACAACCACGTGGTATGCTATGAGTCCAGAAATTTGAAGGAGTCTGAGAAGAACTATGCTACTCATGATCTAGAACTTGCAGCCATAGTACATGCTCTCAATATGTGGAGACATTACTTAATGGAAAGAAAATTTGAGCTAGGGACAAACCACTTTGGTCTGAAATACTTGTTTGATCAACCAACGTTAAATGTTAGGCAAGCTAGATGGCTGGAGTTTTTGTGTGAGTTTGATTTTGAAATCAAACACATAAAAGGAAAAGAAAATAAAGTGGTCGATGCACTCAGCAGGAAGGTTTATGAAATGCATGTGGCATCTCTTAGGATTTTCCAATCAAATTTGAGACAACATATTCTTAACCATACTGCTGAGGATGAAATGTATGTGCAGATAAAGGACAAGTTATAGTAGCAAAGCCTTGAAAAGAAGTATTAGGGATATAAATTGGAAGAAGATGAACTTCTTACTTATAAGAAGAAAATTTATATTCCAAATGTAGCAGACTTGAGGAGAGTTATTATGGATGAAATCCATCAAGATCCGTATTCTAGTCACCCAGGATATCAGAAAAAAAAAAATTCTACATCCAGAAAGCAAATTTTTTGGCCATGAATGAAAAAGGACAATGTTGAGTATATTGCTAAATGCATGAAATGTCAACAGGTGAAGGTTGAGCATCAACACCCAACATGTTTATTGCAGCCTTTTCCAGTCCCATAATGGAAATGGGAAGTTATTTCCATGGATTTTATTACAGGATTGCCAATGACTGTGAGACAACATGATTCCATCATGGTTGTTGTGGACAAGTTGACAAAGGCATCACATTTTATACCAGTCAAGTCCACATATAAGGTTGATTCCATTGCAAAAAAAATTATGAAAATGATTTTCAGATTGCATAGATTGCCTGAGGCAATAATCTCTGACAGGGATACCAAGTTTAATTCCAATTTTTGGAAAAGTATGTTTGCATATTTGGGTACAAAGATGAACTTCAACACTTCCTACCATCCTTGGACTGATGGGAAAACATAGAGAGTGAACCAGGTGCTTGAATACATGCTTCACATGTATGTAATGGACAAACCATCCAAGTGGGAGGATTATTTACACTTGGTAGAATTTTCATATAATAATGGACAGAAAGCATCATTGGGAATGAGTCCATATGAAGCTCTGTATGGAAGAAGGTGTAGGACAACAGTGACTTGGGATAATCCAGTGAACAGGATTAGGCTTGGTCCATAATTGCTCAAGGAAATGGAGCAAGAGGTTTCAAAAATCAGGCAAAACCTGAAAGCACCCCAAGATAGACAGAAAAACTATGCGGATAAGCATAGAGTGTACAGAGAGTTTAGGGTTTGCGTATCATGTTTACCTTAGAGTGAGGCCAATGAAGAGTTACTTGAAGCTTGGAAGTTGTGCCAAGTTGTCACCTGGATATTGTGTGCCTTTTGAAGTGCTTAAAATAATAGGGCTAGTTGCATATAGACTTGCATTTCCTGCTAGCACTAGAGATCATAATGTTTTTTATGTTTCTTTGCTTAAGAAATATGTACATGATCCTAACCATGTGATAAATTGGGATATGATTCAGGTGGAACCCAAGGGAGAGTTCTAAACCAAGCCATTGTGCATCCTCGACAAGAAGGTCACAATGCTCCTAAATTGAGTCGTTGGATATGTAAAGGTGCAGTGGAAGCACTACGGTCGATGATGAGGCTACATGGGAGATGGAGGATTCCATGTGATTAACACATCCATTTTTGTTCAATTTTGTAAAGCACTGAGGACAGTGCTAATGTAAGGGGGAGGGGAATGTAATACCCCGGTTTTGACCCCATGGTATTAAAATTATACATGATATATATATTGTATTTAAATCATGGCGAGGAGCTCAAGGCCAAGGCCATGCCATTGATTTGTTGTTTTATGTATTGGTGATCAAGGTTGATGTCAATGGTTATAGTGCTAGTTAGGTACAGTATATTTTGAAGATATCATGTAAATATGCAATTTAATAAAATACCACAACTAGTTATGCACTGCAAAGAAAGAGATGGGGGCATGATTTCATAAGGAATAGGGAGGGGGTTTATCTAATCCCTTAAGCCAATAGGGTGAGACTAGATGTCAACGAGAGAAACCATAATCTCTCATCTACCCTTTTTTCCTCAATCATTCAATTCTTCTAGAATTTAGTTGAGGCAGTTAACGCCTTGGGAAGAGCAAGGCATGGCAGTCAGATTTTGTGTCTCATCCAGCTTGCAATTAGGGAATCCACGTTCTTGCTTCTAAAGCAAGTAAACCCAGAAAATGTGTGCCCATACCATCATTTTTGGATTCCTAGAACGCGCCTTGGTCACTCCATTCTCCATTCCCCATTCAATGTCAGTCTGTCATTCTGCAGGGAATCACAGAGTTGTTGTTCAATGTTTTTGCTCTTCCTCATTCACGGAGGATGCTTGTGGAGAATAATGGTCCTCATTCATGCTTGATTCAGTTATCCTGAGTCATGGACAAGTTGATCAGCAGTGTTATCCCATGAGTCACATAATGGGTTTTTGTAGAAGGGTATTGATACACATTCTATAGTGTTCTTCTATGTGTTACAGAGTGAGTGGAGCCTTGTGTTGTTGTGTCGACTTGTGGTTTGTTTTTATGTGTGCCCTGGTTTTGGTATGAACTGTATGCAAGAATTAGGATTGGAAGAGACATCGAATGGGCTTGATAAACCTAGTGCAGAGAGGAACTTCACAAAAGGATAAGAGTGGCTGGTGAATCTTCTATGCACATCGTAAAGAGAACTGGAAGGGAATATGTAGCCCGAGGGACTATGTAGCAGAGAAGTGAATACTTCATTGTGTTGAGTGTGTAGGTATTGTGGATTCCAGGCCAAAGAGATCTTATGGAGGTGTCCCTAGCTCTGTGAATGATCCACTAGCTTAGCCATTCTTCCTTTCCACTTCCTTAGCATCCTAATAAACCCAAACGTATATTGTCTTGGCTAACACCCTGATAAACCCAATGGTATATTGGCTTGGCTGGGAAGCCTAATAAACCCAATTGTATATTGGCTTGGCTAATCTGCCTGATAAACCCAATGGTGTGTTGGCTTGGTTGTGTCTTGTTGTGAATTTGGCCATGCGTAATTCTTCGCTGGACAACCTGATAAACCCAACTGTTAGCTGGCTTGGATGAGAAGCCTGATAAACCCAATAGTGAGATGGATTAGCTGAGTGGCCTGATAAACCCATCTGTTAGTTGGCTTGGGTGGTCCTTAATGTGAATATTGGCTTGAATATTTGCAGTTTGATAAACTCAAATGTTAGTTCGCTTAGATGAGTAGCCTCATAAACCCAGCAATGTATTGGATTGTTTGTCTGTAGCCTAGTAAACCGAATTGTGTATTGGCTTGGTTGAATAGTCTGATAAACCCAACTGTAGGTTGGCTTGACTGTGTTTGATATGTTCTGGCTATGTGTGAGCCCGTTGTTCCCTATTTCCTTGTGGAAATCATGCCCATCTCGGGGGTGGCATTTTTTTTGAGATATTGATGAACACAACTGGCCTATGGTTGAGTGGAACGTTGCAGCAACATAGCTAGTTGAGGGAAAACTTCATCTTCAAGATAAGTATTCACTGTTGTATTATGTCTGCAATGTATTTTTTTATGTACTGATTATGTTGAATGTTTCTTGAAGATTTAAGTAGAGTTTACTATTGTTAAATCTCCCTCATTTTGCATCTATTTATGCCTTTCATTTCAACCAGATTTTTCTTATGATCATGGAGGCTAGAAGCCTGGTAACAAGGTAAAAAATGCAGCTATATTAAGGTAAGATGTGTTTTTTTCCCTTCGGAATCCACCTACGAAAGGCGGAAGTTGGAAGTCAGAAGCAAGAAAACAAGAAAAAGACAAGGCAGCAAGTCAGATTTCCACACCCCGAGCCCGCTGCGAAAGGCGGAAGTCGGAAAGGAGGAAATGGACAGAATAGGAAGAAGGTTAAGGAAAAAGTTGGTTTTTCGCATCCCGAAGTTGTCCTACGGAAAGTGAAAGGTCAAAATTCAAAAAGAGGGAAACCAAAAAATAAGACAGTCATTTCGTGGATTTCCGCATCCCGAAGTCGGCACGCAGAAAGTGGAAGGTCGGAAGTCAGAAAGCAAAAAGTGAACGAGCAAAGGCCTTGTAGCTCATGATTTATGAAGTTCGAAGTCAAAAGTTGGAAATCGGACAACAGAAAGAGAAATGAGTCCAACTGTTGGTTTTCCGAGATCTGGAGTCCGCCTGTGGAATGCAGAAGGCGAAAGGCAGAAAGCGGAAGGTGAAGAAATTAAAGTGTCATTTTGTTGAGTTCCACGATTCGAAGTCCGTAGTGGAAAGAAAAAAGCAGAAGGTAGAAGGCGGAATGTGGCTAAATTATTTAGTGATTTTTTTAACTTTACAATTCTCGAAGTTCGTAGTGGAAGGCAGAAGGCGGAGTGCGGAAGGAGGAATATGGTTAAAGGACTCCGTCGTATTTTAAGATCCACTTCCTAGAGCGCGCAACGGAAAGTGGAAAGCAGAAAGGCAGGAAATCACAATGGTGTTTTGCAGAGTTTTGCATGTCGTAAGCCGCATTAAGTATTTCGGAAGGCAGAAAGCAGAAGGCAGAAAGCAGAAAAGTCAGGCTTAGTGCGGAAATGACTTTTTTGGCTACATAATGGATCTGCGAGATGAAGAACAACTGTTACAATGGTTTTTATGCCTAAGAATGTGTGTTAAAGGATGAACATGACCCATGACTGTGTTTAAAGAGGTAGAAGTAATAAGTTTTAAATTATTACGCATATCAGTCAGGTGTATGGGCATTTGGGTACATGTACAAAAGGTATCAGAGAGAGCGTTAGAGTCGCATACCTCCTTTGTGTGTCGATGTAGAGGGGAGGTGACGTGACATCTACCCAAATTTATGTGACTTAAACTATAGAAAGTGGGTGTGAAATCTCAATGAGAAAATGTGTGAAATTAAAACTATAGAGGAAGGGTTTACATCTCATTCATAGTGGAGGATAGTTGGAAGGTTTTTATGTGCCCATGTGAATGGCTGTGTATCTCCTTCACGATGGCACAATACATAAAACCCTTGCTAGGGTTTTGCAGTCCACCTTTCCATTATGTTTTCACTATTGGTAATGGAGGGTGCGCTCCACTATTGAGCTGCGCAGACAGGGGTGATATTTTACAGTGTCGACGCAAACGGTTTGACAGGTATGCAGTCTCAGTTATGGTTTAACTTGTTCATGCTTTTGTTTTGATGTTTTGTAATGCATACTTCTAATGCATCAAATTTTCCATTTGCAGGTTTGGATGAGCGTGGGATGCTCTGTGACTATGGTAAAGGAAAAGGGTCAACAACTCATTCTGGGTGAGCCCATAATATGAAGGCCTTTACCCAACTAATTGGTTGTTTACAGGGTTTGCAGGGCTTCTGTGTGTGAAGTTTGTAACCGAATTCCCAATTTCGATTCACCAGGGTTTGGGGAAAATAGTGACAACGCTTAGTATTTAAATTGTGGGTTTTGCTTTAGTGGTTCTCAGCCCATTCGAGTGTTTTGTAAATTCGACACAACTGTGTAATCTAAAGCTCTGTGTTGGAAATTTTTAATGTTGTTTCATTTAATTTATTTCGGCTCTTCCTTATGAGCATTGTTTTTTTAATTTATGCAATGGTTGAAATATATCAGTGCCATTGCAGAGCAATGGCACTGTGATAACGTTGTTTTGGTAGTGTATTTGTGACTGTGGATATAATTCAGGTCTTTGAGCCCACTCTGTGTTTGATGGAATTTTTTATCATTTTAAAGGGTTTACCTATGTTAATTAAATGGTTTTGATTGGGAATTTAGCTTTTGTTTATAAAGACAGAGGGAAAATCCCTAGCTTCATGCTCGATTTGGTTTCGTAGTAGATTATTGTCTGTGTGTTTACAATTTCGTTGTAACGTTTATTGGAATGTGTTTTGTATGTTTCCATGTGGCAAACCTAGCTCTGTTAAGCATTTATATGTTTTGGTATATTTCTTAGTGTAGGATGATAATGCCATCATGGTATTTTTTAATGTTGTGGTTTTGATGGCGGCCAAAATAGCGTGGCCCAAGATGGCCTATATGGCGTAGCTTGCAAATCTGTAAAGTTTATAATCTATATTTAGTACCTATAGAGTATGGGCAGTCTTACGGTATTTGTTTAATGGATTCGATAGTTGATTTAATTTTATGTTTGTTATTTATCTATTTTTGTTAAACGTTCCTAGTCGGAGCTCGAGAGATTCGATCTTGGTTTTGGATAGTTGATTGATTGTTTTATGTTTATTATTTATTTAATATTGTTTAAACACTCCCATCCGAAGGTTATGAGATTTGATATGGGGTTTCGATAGTTGATTTACTTTTTATGTTCATTATTTATTTAATATTTGTTTAACCACTCCTAGCTGGAGCTTATGAGATTCGATCTGGGGTTTCGTTAGTTGATTTACTGTTTATAATTTTGACTGGTTTAGATTTTGGTTTAAAATGTCATTTAATCCTCTGGAAATGTTGACAAGCTCTCGGCATTTATGTCAGATAAATGAAGATGATTTTGTTGGTGATTTAGTTGTTATTACTGTAGCATAGATAGATTATATATATATATCTTCGATGCTGAAAAATGTAAATATGACAACGTCACTTAGTTTAGCCTATGGCTGGAGATTCGTTATTTTGGGGAAAATGATAGTTTAAAGGTTATGGTGGATGACTATGTAATTTTTATTAATTATTTTAAAGTTTATAAACATCGACTACTAAATAATGGTTTATGTGGTTTAGTTGCTAAGCGATTCAATCCCTAGTTCATGTTTATGAATATTTTTTTAGCATGTTTATTGATTGGTTTAATGTATAAAGCAGCAACTGTTGTGCATCCTTTATATGGTTTATTTGGTATGTTAAGGGATTCGATCCCTGGTTATTTGATTAGGTGTATTTAGTTTGTTTATTAGTTTGGTTAATGAGTAGTTTAAATGATAATGTGGATATTTGTAATTTGTTTATTTATTTTATTTAGTTGATTTCATTGGATGGATAAATTTATTTGAAAAGGTTTTATTATTTTATTAAGGTCGTATACCTTTGTGAATTCTCTGTAATTTTATACTTAAGGATTTTATTTTTACTCAGTTTTTAAAAATGAGACCAGTGTTGTGATGTAGGGTTTAGTTTTAGTATGGTTTGAAAGAGGTCTGGTTATTAAATTCATTTAGAAAACTAAAGGTTGGATCTAGACTAAACCCTAGCATATAATATAAAATTCTGAAACTAGTTTAATATAACTCTGATTAGGAATTTTTCCCTAGAATCTATATAGGAATTAAAAAATGAGATTCTAATTTCACTAATAAAACAAACCAGAAACATTTATTCAAAATGATGTAGAGTAAAATTACAGATCATAATCCAAATCTTAATGGCTATAATTACAACTCATAAGCATAATTAAAATAGCTTGGAAATGTAGAAACCTCTTACCTGAAACTATGCATCTTCTAATTACTAAAGGACCCTGCACACTTAAACACCCAGAATTAATAAAACACTAGATATCTCTGACCTTAGAAATGATAACTATATAACTTTGGGACTACCACTTTCCTCCCAACACATAACTAGGAACCATTCTTGATCCTAATCTGGATCCCCCAGAGCTGGTTCCAACATGCAAGTGATCTAGAACTCCTGAAGGTGAGACTGCTACTGTTTGAAAAATCAGGCTCTGTATAAGAATGTTTTTTTTTTTGAAAATGCTCTCGAAAACTATTGAGGAATAATGATCAAATCCCCAATCCTTCTCTTGGCTTGGGTCTTTATAGAAAATATTTTAGGAAATGGTAATTGGTTTAAACTTCATTTGAATCAAGAATTCATTACTTTCTTGAAAATAATCTTTAATTTGATTTATATGGAATTAATAGTTATTTTGTTTAACTTGGAACATTTTACTAGTTCCTAATTGAGCTTTAGAATAGAATATTTATTTAATTATTTTAGTTTATAATAACTACATAAACATTATTTTATGATTTTAGTTATCTTTAT